>JAHQCQ010034304.1:0-13436 GCA_023539305.1 Ilex asprella
ATCATCAGTTTCAATCTTGATAGTCATCATCAGCCAGTCCTTTGATTGATGAATTATGTGCTATTCCAACAATCTTTTTCTTTTTCTTGGCTGAGAGCACACACACGTTGAATTTGCCAGATGTTAACGAAGATTTTTTGTAGTTGTGCATCAAACCATGAGGATTTTTTCCAGCCATGAGTGCGCATTTGTGCGAGCACTCTCTTTGTATGACGAGGGTATGCCATTAATTTTAATGTCATGTTACGATCACTCTCGTCTGAATGAATTGATTTTTATTGATTGTTGTTTGATTTGGTTGCCTTCTTATAGATTAAAGCTTTAATAGCATAAGATAGTTTCATAAGAACTCCACACAAAACACCAAGTAATAATGTATTGGTCGGAGTATTGGAAACTTCCTTGTTTCACTTCATTATACTTTTTGGCTTTTTTTTTTTATTGCACCACTAATTTTGATGAGTCCGAAATTAACTGGGCCTGACCCAATAAAAATAAACTAAGAAGCCCAAGTGATCCATACCCAAAAAGGAGCTGAAGGAGATCAAGAAGCCAAAAATTGGGAGGGGACATTGAAGGGGCGCCGCCCAAGGGCTGAGCTCCTCCTTTACTTCCTCTTTGCTCTTCTCACTTGTCTCCTCTTCGTCCTATGCTGATTCAAGTCCAGCCACTCCAACTCAAAGCCCAGGCTCAGGATCAAGTTCAATCTAGCTCAGGATCCTCCTCCGACTAATTTGGAGTACGAGGAAAAAAATATCGGGATGAAGATCAAGTCTTACTGTAATTATACTTACCAAAATAATAGAAACCCTCTCCCTCACGTCACCGTCTTATCCTAACTATATAATATAAGTTCTCTCCACATAAAAGGGCATCACCTTGAAACTTTGCATATCACTCCACACACCTAGCTCTCTCTCTCTCTCTCAAAGTCATTGTAACACCCCCAAAGTATATTCTTCTGGTGACTCTTATTCATTAATAAAGATCTTCGGCCATCGTTGTTGTTCCCGAGAGTGGAGTAAGTCACCCGAACCGAACCACAATAAATCTTTGTGTTGACTCTATATTTACTATTTTTTAAATTGATTGTCTATTTATTGCTCTGCATTCATTCAATACTTGTCTGTTGATCTTTCGCGATACCGATTTGTGTATCATCAGTTTTGCGCAGTCTGTGAGAACGACTAGTTTTCCATTCTCTTTCAATCCATAACAATCACCACCAGATCAATGTCTCAACAACCCGAAGACAACAACCCAGCCCACAAGGAGGAGGGTTCGCTTCCCCTTGCACCTTAGGAACCATCTGTTACAACGATTGGGCAGCAACAACATCTGTAGACTATGCAACTGCTGGTGAAACCAAACCAGTAGATCATTCAGCTAATGATCACCTAGGGAGGCACTGCACCTCACCCTGTAAGAGGAGCCCCACTCCCCCTAACAAGAGAGGAGCAGCAACCAATCTCTTCTAGGCATCAGACAGCCCCTCGCCAGAATACCACAAGACCATACCAAAGAGCCCCTCGCCCAACAGTCCTTCCTCAATGTGCAGGGAGCTCACGTGTACCTCCTGTACACGTGCTTGCGCAAGAGAACGAAGACAGAGAAAGCCAATATGACGACCATGGAAGTCAATACCATTATTTGATTGAGGATGTCCCCAATTAGTGGGACCAGAAGATTAAAGAGGTGCAAAACCAACTCGGTGATGCCCTCAACGTAATCAAGGGCCAGGTGTCTGAGACCGTAGACCACCTGGTAAGACGTACCGATACTCCTTTTGTTGTTGACATTGTCAATTATCATTTGCCCTCTAAGTTTAAGATGTCCGCCATCGAGATCTTCGACAGCATCAAAGACCCCCTCGACCATCTGGACACCTACAAGTCCCTCATGCAACTCCACAACGTGCCTGAGGAGATCATGTGTAGAGCCTTCTCTACCACCCTGAAGGGGTCTGTCCGCCAGTGGTTCTCCTAGATAAGGTCCTCCTCCATCCGCTCTTTCGCAGAACTGAGTAGGTCTTTCGTCTCCCACTTCATTAGGGGACGCTGACATTAGAAACCAGTAACTCACCAACTCACCATCAAGCAGGATAGAGATAAAAGCCTCAGATACTACCTTGCCCGCTCAATGAGGTTCTCCTGGTGGAGGAGCCAGATGATAAGGTAGCTTTAGCCGCCTTTATCGCTGGACTCCATACCTACAGTTTCATGTTCTCCGTACTTAAGAAGCCATCCTCCAGAATGTCTGCGCTATTGACTAGGGCACAAAATTATATGAATGTCGAGGACGTCATCAAGGCCTGTCGGGGTGAGTCCTCCCGAGGAGGGGAGAAAAGGAAAGATACCTGCAAAGAAAAGTAGCAGACAGAGAACAAGAGATAAAGAACTAAGAGAGTATCTGTCAAGGACCGCCTCGATCCATACCCCTTGAGAGAGTGATAACCTTTCATGCCACTCAACGCCTCGGGGGAGCACATACTATTTCAGATACAGGATGACCTCACGCTCTGTTGGCCCGAAAAAATGAACTCTGCCCCAAACCATAGAAATCACAGCAAGTACTGTCGCTTCCACTGTGATCATGACTATGACACTGATGACTGTAACACCCCACCCACCACGTGTCAACATATTGTCCGCTTTGGGCCCACTGGCCCTCACGGTTTTGTTCCTCCCAGTATCCTTAGGAAAAGGCCTGTTGACAAGTGAGGCGAGGGGCTTACATATAAGCCCAGCAACTCCCCCTCTTCCGGCCGATGTGAGATACCAGGATCTCACAATCCACCCCCCTTAGGACTGCACGTTCACGTGCAGCTCGCCAGCCCGAGTCACGGACTACCGTTCTCCTCCCCTGCCCGCCCACACGTGACCCGTGCAGGGCCCCACCCTCGGACCGGGCAAGGGTCGGCTCTGATACCATTTTGTAACACCCCACCCACCACGTGTCAACATATTATCCGTTTTGGGCCCACTGACCCTCACGGTTTTGTTCCTCCCAGTATCCCTGGGAAAAGGTCTGTTGACAAGTGAGGCGAAGGGCATACATATAAGCCCAGCAACTCCCCCTCTTCCAGCCGATGTGGGATACCAGGATCTCACAATGACTGCTATGAACTCAAGAGGCAGATCGAGGAGCTCATACAGTATGGGCAGTTGAGGTAATACATTGCGAGCAGAGGACGTTGCAAGTAGAGGACAAGCCCGTCACCTAGTCGGGACTAGGATAACAAAGAATACCAATAACCCCTCAAAGAAATTCAAACGATCTCCTGAGTTGACTCCAACTCTGCCAAGGAAGCCTTAGCCCACCTATGGGACACCAAACACCTGAATATTTTCTCTATCTTTTTTATTTCAGTTGATTTATTTTATTATTTATTATTTTATGAAATAAAAAATTTCAAAGATTATTAATTGTCTTGCCTTCATTTCAAACAACTTATGACCTAACAATAAGGTAAACAAAAGTCAAAAGGCACCCATCGCCAGACAGCTAGACGAGGGGTCTCGCCCTCTCCACCTTGGGCGCCTCCCTTGATGCTGCCTAGACGTGGGGTCTCGCCCTCTCTACCTTGGGCACCTCCCTCGATGTCACATAGATGAGGGGTCTCACCCTTCTCACCAGGCATCCAGCTTCAAGCGCCCAACACCCGGCGCCAACTTCAAGCGTCCAACTCATCAACACCTTCCTCAGCTACATCTCTATGGAATGAGCCGCTGCCCTAGTAGCTCTCTCAAGTGCTACTCGAAGGTCAACCTCTAGATGGGATGCCCTCTCGTGTGCTAGCCTCAACTGCTCAGCGACATCCTCTTGTGCTTGCTGCTCGAGCCTTACTTGCTCCGTGACATCCTCTCATGCCTGCCACCCGAGCCCTGCTTGTTCTGTGACATCCTCTTGTGTCTGTCACCCGAGCCCTACTTGTTCTGCGGCATCTACTTGTGTCTGCCGCCTGAGCCCTACTTGCTCCGCGACATCCTCTTGTGCCTACTGCCCGAGCCCTACTTGCTCTTTAGCAAGTCCCTCGTGCCAGCCTCTCTAATATCCTAGGGGCCACTGTCCTCCAAAGTTGCTCGTTGACCAAAGTCAAGTCAGAGCAGGTCACCAATGTAGAGCTACAGTCCCCATAGAAGACCGCACAGGAGTCTCAACTCCTACAACGGTACAACAACTAGCTATGGTACACACATAAGTCATAGCCGTGGAAGGAGTGAGGGCACCACTAAATATCGCCTCCTAAAAAGCAACCTGACCATCAGGTGTTGGTTGAAATGCAGTAAGGGCATCACCCTCTTGAGGGGAGGAGGAGGAGAAGACAGCACAAAGAACCTCCATCTCCATCAAGAGTCGGTCAGGAGTTCCTAAAATCAAAGACAAGGTCAAGAACCACCACAGTCTAAAGCCTTCATAGTTTCCCTCTTTGGCAAAAACCAAGAATGCAAATCCATCGCCCGTGGTGCCAAAAGCCTCGCCTTTCCTTTTCTTGCCTTGGTTGACAGAGGCGCAACCCACTAAGGTCTCACCCATGTCACTCTCCTCTCTTTGCATCAAAGTTCTTCCAACTCCAATCAAGAACCCAACAACATGGTATCCTCCTCGCTCCACTGACAAAGTCTGTAGGACCTTGCGAAGACCGCCACAAAGAGTACCCAAGTGACCAAGGCCCGAATGGGGGTCACCCAAGTCCCTAGCGCTGTCCAGGGTTGGATGCCGTCCATGGGGGTCCCTCGTGCTACTCCTCTTCTTTGTTCTTTGCCAAATCCATGAACTCATCTGTCTGCATCACGCCCAGTGTCGCCCATCTGGCCACTGGCACCACCCAATCTTTGATCAGACTCTCTTAGGTTCTTCAACATTTCACCTATTTTTCTCGAACTCCTCGTCTCCATGATTTTGTTTTGAGTGTTGAAAGAGAGGAAACTAAAAGGGAGAAATGGCGATGAGCAGTAGGGAATTAAGAAAGAATGGTGTTGAATAATGAAAAATGGTGTTGAACTGTGAACTTCTGAAGAGTTTTTAAATAGGAAAAAAATGACTTATTGAGGAAGCCTTGGAAAGCTTTTTATGGAAGCCTTGGTAAAGCTTCTTGAGGAAACTTGGCAAGTTAGCTTCTTAGAGAAGCTCAATGAAGTAAGCTTGGATGGAAACCCTTTGAAAAAAGCCTCCAGAAGTGAGAACAAAATGAGGAAGATGGGAACAGTGGCCTCTATTTATAGACGAGCGTGAAAGGAAAAAAAAATCGATATCATTAAATTTAGCGAGTCCCCGAGGACGAAAAAGCGACGTGGAGAGCAAGAAACTCCTATTCAAGTGAAGTCGAAGTACATGCCCACAACCCTTTTCTCCTACAGAAGTCAGAGGCTTGGAGCACGGAGGGCAAATGATGAGTATGAAATTAACTGGGCCTGACCCAATAAAAATAAACCAAGAAGCCCAAGTGATCCATACTCAGAAAGGAGCTGAAGGAGATCAAGAAGCCCAAAATTGGAAGGGGACGATTAAAGGGCGCCACCAAAGGGCTGAGCTCCTCTTTTGCTTCCTCTTTGCTCTCCTTACTTGCCTCCTCTTTGTCCTATGCTGATTCAGGTCCAGCCATTCCAACTCAAAGCCCAGGCTTAGGATCAAGTCCAATCCAGCTCAGGATCCTCCTCTAACTAAATAGGAGCACGAGATAAAAAAAATTGGGATAGAGATCGAGTCTTACTGTAATTTTACTTACCAAAATAGTAGAAACCCTCTCTCTCACGTTAACATCTCACTGCCTTATCCTAACTATATAATGTAAGTTTTCTCCACATAAAGGGCATCACCTTGAAACCCTGCACATCACTCCACACACCTCTCTCTCTCTCTCTCTCACTCATAGGCATTGTAATACCCCCGGACTATATTATCCCGGTGACTCTTATTCATCAATAAAGATCTCCGGTCACCGTTGCTGTTTCCGATAGTGGAGTAGGTCACCCAGATCGAACCACTAAAATTTTTTGTGTTGACTCTATATTTGTTGTTTTGCCATTGATTGTCTATTTATTATTTATTAATTGCATTCATTCAATATTCAACTGTTGATTGTGTACAATACTGATTTGTACATCATCATATTCTTCTGAAATTGTTAATCAAAGCATACCAATTCAAAATGGGCAAGAAATGAAAAAGTCCTGATTCAAATTATTAAAAATGACTCTCCATCTTAACAGGAATATCACTTGATTAATGTTATTCAGGTGGAGGGAAATATCTTGACAAATTTTATTGACCAAATTTATTGTCGTCTCGTGAATAAAAAATGCTACACAACCCAAATAAAATTCAAAATTTGTAATTCAGATACATATCATCCCTTGGATAAATGTTAAATTAATGAGTTTCACTGAAAAAATTGATAAAACTCACCCATTCAATAAATAATATACATTTAAGTTGTAATTTTTTTAATTGCATTTTTGAATTGTGTAGTATTACTCTAAATGAATAGCAAATGTCAACATTGGATGATGATGTTCACCATCGATATTATTAACATATTTAAAAGAGTAAGGCTAGATAGACTTAAAAATTAGACTTGATAATCTCAATCATTGAATAAGTAGTGGCCAATAAATATTGAGACTTACAGTAAAATTAATAGTTGTAATTATCAAGTCTATTTTTTAAGTCTTTGTACCGCACAGTGCGCTCGCATGGCGGCATCTCTGGCCAGACTACATAGACTTGATTACTCAAAGTAATTCTGCTTCTTCCTCACTCAATTACAATTTGCTTACCTGTGACAGAAAGCATGGTCGCAAGACCACATGTTCAGAACAACCAGTGACGGACCTTTGTCTTCTCTTTGTTCTCCTTAATTGTATCTAAATTGGGCTTCCACCCCCTCCCTGAGAATTGTCTGCTTAAATATTCCAGCCTCTCCCCCTCCAAGGTTTCAGGGAAAAACCTTTCTTTGTTCGTCTCCTCTATCTTCTCCGCCAAGTTTTCTTTTCGATGCAGCACAAACTCTTGTCCATCTTCGGTGCCGGCCGAACATATCTTTGCAAATAATGGGAGAACCCCTAATACGGATACAAGAGACTCGGATTTAAGAACTGAATTTGCACTTAAAAGAAGCCGACGAGCTTCTTCAGACGACAATGTAATTGACTTGCCTCTCTTTATTGGAAGCATGAAGTAAACCTTGTTTTTCTCAAGCTTATTATCAGCAGGCAATGGACTTGCCTTTCTTCCACCATTCAAAATTGACTGGATTTCGACCACCACCTGTTGTGGGTGCTCTATCATGAGCTCTCCAACCGTTAATGGTTGGTCATACCGATGAATCGTGCCATCTGAAAGAATGACTTTTGCGCTGCCGTCCGATGGCAGGTATGAAATGTGGTTGCCCATATCTCAAGAGAGAGAGAGAGATAGAGAATGGGATATGAAAGAGCAACTGAAGAAAGCAAGGAGGTGAGAATGTGAGTGGAGTAAAAGCATGCGTTTAATTTGTTGTAATATATTAGGGTAATAGTTGTGGGTTTGTGTTTGTTAAACCACTCCAACTTGTGACAGATATAATGGTGGACTTGGTAATAACTGACGAGAATGTCACAGAAAATTAGGGTGGTTGTGTTCTATGATCATGTGTGTGTTCAGTTCATGCAGCAAAAGCAAACAACTCCAATGGCCTGTGAGCTGCAAGCAGAACTTTTAGCGGTTGGGATTTGAGCTTGTGGCTTGATCAGATGGTGATAAATACATTGAACATGTTGGGCCATCCTCTGATCCTCTTCTTTTGGTAGACTCCCGTCATACCGAACAAGAAGAGAAGTCAATGGAGGAAGAGGAAGAACCGCTCAACGACATTAACTAATGTTTTAATATTTGCAACAAGCAGTTAGCAGTTAAAATGGACGGTACAACTAATAAGTTCCCTAAATTAATCCAATACACAGAGGTAGGATTTGTAACATAGTAATGCACATTGATTATATCATAACAATGAATAGATTAATTAGTAGATTCCTGATCTCGATCTATACCTTCGAAATTAATTAATCTGAACTGTTCTTGCTGGAATTTGTATGTAACATATAAATATGATTATTAAGGGAGAGACTTGAGTTGATTGGTCGTCGATATGAAACGTCTTAAAAAATTTCATAATTCCTAAGAGCACAAGATTGAGATTTTTTTTTTCTTTTTGGTTCAATGGCTAAGAGTGTTTAAGTTAATTTACGGACATTTCGACTAATTCACTCTATGTTTTTGTCAAAAGCAAGTCATACAAGTCGAGATTAGGATATTCCAATTTTACAATTCATTCTTCTTACTACTTGACCATGTGAACCATCATTTTGAACATGAAAATAGCTTTGTTGTAATTTCATGTAAGTTTGATCCTTCTTAACTTTTTTTTTCCCGAGAAAACATTTAGCAAATAAAAGAACAAAGTTATTAGAACTATTATGTCAAATTTTTAAGTATTACTCCAAATAAAATGGTGCTAATAGTGAAGAATGAATGGGTATAATTTCAGAGTCAGAATTTCAGTTGTACAGCTTCTGCAATCCAAAGAGATCCCTAATCACAGATTCTAAGAAAAAATATATGGACCTGGTCCCACTGCCTTGCCATGTCAGATGACCTTTGGTCCCACCTGTCGTGGCATATCACATATAAAGAACACCACGTGGAATATTTGAAAACTATCCAAAAATAAAAAATAAAGAAACGTTTCTCAAGCCCCCTCCGAAATGGGCTCAAGAGCGGGCCTCCACTGTCTCAATCGGTAAGATGGTAAACCGGAATTTTCCCCACCCAAAACCGGTACCGGATCGTTGGATCCCTCACCCTTCTCACCTCCTTCCTGGGTCAATGCCGGCAAAATCTTAGAACTACGTCGTTTCGCTCTCTTTTTCTCACAAGAAAATTTTACAAGCTCCATTTCCGATTCCGACAGCAAACAGTGAATCCTATTTGCGGGAACCAACATGTAAAGGTTTCCGGAAGATAGTTCTTCATCGGCTTTCATGGCCTCAAACCGACTAGTTCGCCGGAGAACTTCGACCGGAGAAATCACGTGGCCTGGTTCTTCGAGCATGAGCTCGGCGACAGTTATTGGGACCTTAATAAGTCTTAAATTTCCGTGAACGTCGATGAGCTTCGCTGCCCGTGGCTGGGGCTCCAAATAGTAACAACAGATGATATTTCCCATATCAGATTCTGGGTGTTATTTTTTATCAGTACTTCTTATTTACTTGATAAAGCACCGACTATGGAGGAGAGAGATATTAATGAGGAATTGAGGTTAGACTGTGAGGGAAGGTGGGGAAATAACCATGCGTATATATAGCACAGAATTAGCACAGAGTTAGAGAGAGAGAGAGAGGGTCAAGGACGCTAAGGGGGGAGGACTGGGTAGAGTGTTTACCAGAAGCGTGTTGAACTTGGAGAGAGAGAGAGAGAGAGAGAGAGAGAGAGAGAGAGAGAGATTACGGTGATGTCAAAGTGACAAGAGTGCGAATCATTCTCCATTCATTGGGGGTCGCCGACGTGGTGGATACGCTGCTTTCACTCAATTTTAACGTGGCACGGTCGGTAGGCCCTTCCTATTGTAGTGTTGTCGTGTCGAGGTGTCCACTTCACCACGGAGTTGGGTTCCAAATTTTAGTCTACATAAACATTAGTTCAAATTCTGAATAATTTTTTTTCGGCTTGTTGCCAAATGGAAACAAACCCATATAACTTGTAATAAGAAAAACGATATTATTAGGCCTAATTTAATAATTTAGAATATATTTAGTTTGAGTATAAATATGAGAGAGAATTGAACAATTAATTCCGATCTAATCTATAATAATAAGGGGAATTAATGAAAATTACTTGCTAGAATTGACTTAAATAAGTGTCAAGGAAATGTTATATAAACATGAGAAAGAACGTTAAAAAAGAAAAGATGCTCGTTTATGGTATTAAGGGATAACAAGTGTTTGTTCAAGAATTTTTTGAATGCATGAAGCTCATATAACGATATAAGGGTAAAAAAAGTTAATAAATTAATGTCTATAATTGAAATCAAACTATTTAGATAAATTAAATTGGGTTGAACTTCAATTTCATAAGCCCAAATAATATAAGCCAAAAGTTAGTTCAATAGGTTTGAACTGTACCTAAATTTCGAAAAAATATTCATTACAACGGTGATACCACGTGGCAAGATAATGTGGTATCACCAACTAATAATACTATAACAAATAAGCACATAGACCCCACAAAAATCAATAACTAACTTGTTATGTAAGCAAATAACTTCCCACTCTCTTGGCATGTAATTCCAAGTGGGGTCCACCTTTCCTATTTAGGGTTTTATAATTGATTGGTGATACCATGTCATCAATTGTGACATGGTATCATCGTTGTATTCAATATTTACTCCTAAATTTCATAACCCAAATAATAAAAGTTAAAATTTAGTCAATTAGGATTGTCAAATTAAATTGTGTTTAACCTAAAACTCAAATAACATAAATCAATCAAAGCTCATAAATTAAAATAAATATGAGTGACCCACTACCTAAAGTCCATATAAGAGTATTTCAGGTAAAAATATCTTTTTATTAATAACTACCCTCAATACTATAAATAAGAGTATGAGTAGAGGCTAAGAGAAGGAGGCCATGAAAAGAAGTTAAGGAGGAGGGAAAATCAAGAAAGTTTAGCCCGAGTCCATCTTAGAAGGAGAAGAGAAGATCAGCAATGAAGCCTCCCTCTAACCAAACTCTTGCAAATCCATCTCTCAAGACAAAAAACACCGCCAAAATATTTCTTTGAGAGATTCAAATCATCTTCAAGTTGATTAAAATAAAGAACGGTAAAAATATCCAACAAAACCACTATCAAATCGAAGATTGTTCAAAAAAAATTTGAATGCATGAAAAGTAGGTATAATCGTATAAGGGTAAAATTTTGTGTAACATCTCTAATGGTGCCCCGAATATGCCTAAGGTTGAGTTCAGTAACACAAGTTATGCTCTCTTAGGTCAGGAGTTCAGTTCATTTAAGTTGCCTATAGACCTCAAGCTCCCTGAGTCTGAATCTCAAGGAAGGCAGCATAGAAGACAGTTGGCTACCAACAAACATCACCATGATAACGACAGTCACTTATCCAGGCAGAAAGTTCGTAACTACCCCAACACTCACCGCAATCGTTGCCTAATAAAAGCAATAGTTATGAGGAAAAATAAGGATCTCGCTAAAGATCAAGCGAAGCTCAGGATCAACTATAAATAGGGGACACATGACCCCCAACGCCTAAAAAATACAGTTGTAACCTCATTCAAATACTCAGTGTAAAATCTTCTTTATCAATATATCCCCCTGGAACAACAAACTCCCTTGAGAGTGGATTAATCGAGCTCCGGAGTTAGGTGAACCATTATAATTCCCTGTGTGATAATCTCAATCCCATGATCCAACTCTCAAAAGCCTTGAAAGCTCAGACTGAACTACTTAGTGCACATCGAATCCATCAATCTGCTGTGTCGTGTTGTAAACATCGTCAATCTCTATGATAAAATCTTAAAAAGCTTGCCCGTGTAGGTTTAAAAAAATCACAAAAGTACCTTTTTTAAAAAAAAATTATTAAACACTATTTGGATATCAATATAATTTTTCTAATAACCAATTATAACATTTGGGCTTGAGAGGAACAATCGATGTACTCACAATTTTTTTTCAAACTTTTCTATCTAAAATTGTAATTTATAAAATTTAGTTGCCCCAAGAATTGATTATAAAATGAAATTTGCATTTGTTTTTTCTTGTATATATTATTCTAGTAACTTGTAATTTTACAACCCTAATAATAAGAGCTCACATTTAATTAATTAAGTTTGTCAAATTAAAACATGTTTAACCAAAAGCTCAAATAACATAAATCAATCAAAACCCATAAATTAAAATAAATATGGGTGACCTACTTCCTAAAGCCAATATAAGGGTATTTCAAGTAAATTGCTTTTACATCGATAACTGATCTCAACACGCTAAGAGAAGGAGGTCAAGAAAGAAGCTAAGAAGGAGGGAAGATCGAGAAAGTTCAACTCGAGTCTATCCAAGAGAAGAAGAGAAGATCAGCAACGAAGTCTCTCTCCAACCAAGGTCTTGCAAATCCATCTCTAAGGACAAAAAACACTACCAAGATATTTTTTTAAGAGATTCAAATCATCTTCAAGTTAATTAACACAAATAACGGTAAAAAGATCCAACAAAAGCCACTATCAAATCGAAAAATGAGAATCTCATCAATCCGACCATTATCTCCAACAAATCTACTAAATCAAAGAACGAAGAATGGGAACCACGTCAATTCAACCCCTTGTCTTCAATAAATCCAACAAATCAAGGATCGAAAAAAATATAATCACATCAATCCGACTCTCATCTTCAGTAAAATCTACCAAAACATCCACAAATTAAAGATCAAGAATCATGCCAATCAAACCCTCATCTTCACTAATCTACCAAAACCATCACCAAATAAAAAATCCAGAAATATGTCGATCCGATCCTCGTTACCATCAAATCCATTGAGAATCAAAGAATTATGCGCGTGAGAAACATACCAAAAAGAATCAACGCCACTTTTTCTATTCAAAATAAACAAATTTGTAATTTGGCATTACTTTTGTGTTATATCACACAAAATTTTGTCATTACAATAACATCACACTATCATAAAATCTAAAAAAGCCTGCCTGTGTAGTTTTAAAAAATTGTGAGAGTACCTTTTAAAATTATTAAACATTATTTGGATATCAACATACTTTTTCTAATAACCAATTATAACATTTGGGCCTGAGAGGAACAGTTGATGTTCTCACAATTTTTTTCAATCTTTTCTGTCTAAAATTGTAATTTCTAAAATTTAATGCCCCAAGAATTGATCATAGAATGAAATTTGTATTTGTTTTTTCTAGTATATATTTCTCCCCTTGTTCTAGTAACTTGTAATTTTAGCGTAGTCTTAGTTCATGGTGCTGAGCCTTATTCGTAAAGGAACCAGTAATGGGCTTCAGACTAGGGCTTTGAATTGCACAGTTTACAAGCCCAGAGGGACGCTGCCCAACTGGGGCCTACTGTTTAGATATGAATTAACATTTTGATGCTCGATAGTGGTACTCTAAGAACTGTCCACAAGTATATAACGATCATTTTTCTGATAGAAGGATTTAAGTGATTAAATTACGGGCAATGTTATTAAGATTTAATTTGTTGACTTAAATTACTATGATTTTTGAATTGATTGTGGGTCCCATAAACATTAGAACTTGGTATTGATCCAATGATTTCAATGAAGTCACATTATTAAATCAGTAAATTATGTCAGATTTTTAGGTTTAAATAATATTACTCGTAAATTAAATAAAAAATATTTTCTCTAATTA
>JAHQCQ010034305.1:0-13436 GCA_023539305.1 Ilex asprella
TATCGCCACCAGTGCCGCCCCATCACCATCACCACATTTATCACAACCACCACTATCACCATTGCTACCCACACATCATCCACCACTACCACTCACCACTATTGTCATCTCATTCTTATATTTATTACTACTACCACCATAATCCTATTGTCACCATCACCTAATGTCAGACCCCACCACTACCATTGTTGCCCACCACCACAAATGGCAGCCCACTACCATAACTTACTACCATCTGTCATTGCCCACCATCGCCGCCAATCACTATCACCACAACCACTACACCTACCACCACCACCCATCATTGTCCACCATTGTCGCCACCCACTGTCACCCACCCCACCACATCTACGTCCACCACCACCGTCATTCGCCATCACCCATCATACTGTCGCCTAAAAACACCCATCTTCGCTCACCACCACCATCGTCACTGTCCAATACCATAACCCACCACTACCGCCGTCGCCCCACCACCACCACTGCCAACCATCATCATCGTCGCTCATCACCACCCATACCCATCACCACCACCGTTGTCACTCATGACTACCACTATCACCATCGTCACCCAAAATCCACAACCACCATCATTATTGCCACCCACGACAGCTACCACCACCACAGTCGTCACTACCCACCACAACCATCTTCATCTCCCACCACCACCACCACTGTCACCCAACACCACTACCATTGTTCTGCTCCACTACAACTGGTGCTTAAATGCATTTCTCTCTTCTCTATGCTTGTGATTTGATTTTAGGTGTGAATAAAAATATGTTTGTTGTTGACCTTTTTTTTTTTCAATTTATACCTTCAGGCCCGGACAATAATTAATATATATAATTAATTTGCCTTTTATGATTATTAAAATTAGTGTCAAATTAAATATGCACACGAGAATGCCAAAATGTAAATAATGGCGGTTGTAACATTGAAGTCCAAGCAAGTTTGTTGAAAGTAGGCACCATGATAAGATGGACAATTAGTAGAATCGAGAGGAAACAAAGCACCAAAAACCCGTAAGTGAGGTAAAGGTGATTTTATGAGGTTTTGCTCGAGATTGAAAGGCTAGAAGAGGACACATCTACAAAGCCAAATCCAAGCATTAGATGAACTTAGTACACCCAAACAAGAAGCCCAAGACTAATAAACAAGAAGCATGAGATCAACCAATCATCTTCTTTGATAACGATCTCAAAAAAATCAAATACTCTTATAAAGACACCTTGATTGTGATTTTGACCATCGCCAACTACTTTGTGTGGAGGGTCCTCATGGACAATGGAAGCTCGATAGACATAAATATTTGCTCATGCCTTCGAAAAATTAAATATTGGAAGAGAAAAATTGATACATGTCACTACTTCACTAATTAGTTTTTTTGGTAATTTTTTTTTATCCTTTTGGGGCAATCATCATGCTAGTAACACTGACAAGGCTCCCCAACAAGCCATAGTCATGGTAAATTTCCTAGTAGCCACGTACAACGTCATTCTAGAGCGACCAACCTTCAACTCAATAAGAGCTGTGGCCTCAAATTACAACCTCCTATTGAAGTTCTCAACCAAAGTTGGTGTAGGAGAGGTACGCGATGATCAAATAGTAGCCCGATAGTGCTAGGTAACCTCTATGAACGAGAAACAACACTGGATGGTGCAAATCAAATCGATAAACGAGGGAGAGGATTCTGAACTATTGTTTTGGGAGAGAGAACCCGATGTGGATCTTCTCTCATGATTATTTACATAGAGCAATAGACACTTTACCTAGAGAAGGTGAATAAAATTTTTAATTTTAGCACAATTGATCAATAAAAACCTAAACAACCATAATTACCTCGTCTCACAAAGATATAGCTATTAATGTGAGAATCGCTTTAGTCACCACAACCCAAATTAACTATGACAATTGATTTTCATTAATCTTGAATTAATTAACTCATAATCAATGTCATGGCAATCCAAAATCCCAAACCCAATGCATAACTATATCTGGATAGATATTCAATCAATTAAATCAACAAATACGTAGTGTACCTATGTGCTCATAATCACAAGTTTGTACAATAAATAATAAAGAACACAAGTAATTTATTGACGTAACCCTCCTTGAGCAAAATCACAAGGAATCTTCTCGGTTCGTCAAAATCTAATCCACTACTCTCGAAATCATCATACAAGTACTCGAGTTTTATACCTTAACTATTACCATGGTTAGATGCTTATTTTCTTGTTGTCTCTTCATCGAAGGCTCTACTTCAATGTCTAGTGTAGCTTCACTTGGATCTTCCCCGCCTCACGGGTTGCCTAGGTCTAAAGTAATCATGGGCGCGCCAATGATTCCCGGTATACACACATGAATGGGTATGACGAATGAGATGAAGGATAGCGGGCAAAGCAAACAACATAACAACAAATGATTTACAAGTTGTGAGGTTGGGTAGAATCGCTATTGGTGGCCTTTGAATTTAGGGATCTAGGGCAGTGACGAAAGCTTTCAAACTTAGAAGAAGTGTTTTCTCTATTAGAAATCTCACAAGAGGTTTAACCTAACTATGAAAAAAGGTTCTTCCTATTTATAGGTTCGAAATAGTTTTTTAAAACCCGGCCCGGCACAATGGGTTGACCTAGTGAATCGGTGAACTAGTCATTAAACTAAGATGGGTTGTGTATTAAATCGTTTGAGTACAAAACCAGGTGAAAATCCACTAAACTGGTTGGTTCTTGTCCAAACCCATTGAACCGGATGGTTTGTAACAAACCGGATGGGTCAAGTCAAAGAGTATAAAAACTATACTTTTGGCTCTTTTGATCATTTTAGCCCTAAAAACATTTGTGCTTCTACCTCTCTCCATTGTTCAGTCTGACAATTTTAGTGAAAAAGTTCATGGATGCTTCACTCACTGAGTTGATCTTCCTCAGGTACATTAGATCACCTTCTGTCTTTCGCTCTCTCGTCCTCTCTCTCGGTTTGATGACATAATCTTCTCTCTCTCACTCTCAGCACTCTTGGATAGTGATTATTATGTTCTAGGATGGTATTTGTGGGCTTGTTGCTTATATTTGTCTATGTGGGGCTAATTACCTTGTGAATATTCAACGAATTTAAAATTTTTAGCCTAATTTCCGTGACTCTTATCGTTGAATCATGGTTTGTTCCACTATTTTTTTTGCAATTTATGTTTGTTGTTGCTTGAAATCATTTTTCTATTCAAAGTTAGTTGAGTATATTTTATAGCATGGATTTTTTATTATTTTCAAAAAAGTTGAGACTACAATGACAAAAAATCAGTTTGGGTTTATGCCTAGTAGATCAACTATGGTGGCTATATATTTATTAAGGACACTAATAGAAAGTTTAGAGAGAAGAATAAAAATCTCCATATGATATTTATAGATCTTGAGAAAGTGTCTGATAAAGTGGCTAAAAATATAATGAGGGGTTCTTGAGAGAAAAAGTGTGACAAATAGGTATATTGAGATGATAAAGGACATGTATAATGAGGTTATGACTAAAATTGTGTCTTATGTGGGAAAAAGTAAAAAATTTTCAATCAGGGTGGGATTACACCAAGGATCAGCCCTAAGTTCTTATCTATTCGCCCCAATTGTGGATGAACTCACTAGGCACATTTAAGATGACGTCCCATGGTGTATGTTATTTACAAATGATATTGTCTTAGTAGATGAAATTCGAATGGGGATTAACAATAAGCTAAATATTTGAAGAGAGACACTCGAGTTGAGGGAGTTTAAAATAAGTAGGTGTAAGACTGAATACATATAATATAATTTTATTAATAAAAGAAGTAGACATAGTGAAAAAATTAAGATTGAAAATTAAGAAATACAAATCAGCAAACGATTTAGATATCTAGGATCGATCACTAAAAATGATGGAGAGATTGAAGAAGGTGTAACTCAAAGAATCAACGTCGGTTGGCTTAAGTGAAAAAAAACCTCTGACATATTATGTGATAGAAAGACATCAATAAAATTGAAAGATAAATTTTACTGAACAACTATAATGACTATGAGACATAATTTTGGGCAACTAGGAAACAACATAGTGTTAAAATGAGTGTCGCGAAAATGAAAATGTTAAGGTGGATGAGTTGAAAAACTAGAAATGGTAAAATATGGAATGATCGTATGAGGAAAATGGTAGGAGTAGCTCCAGTTGAGAACAAATTGAGAGATAATAGATTAAAATGGTTTAGTCGTATTCAATAGAGGTCGATAAAGCCACCGTTTAGAAAAAGTGAGAGAATTTCTCTTAATGGTACTAGAAGTATGTGTAAACCTAAATTAACATTGAATGAAATAATAAGAAAATATATGAAAATTTAATTTAAATGAGTGTGTAGCGCATGATAGAAATGAATCGCAAAGACACTCATACAACCGACCCCAAATGATTGGGACATAAGGATTGGTATGGTTCGTTTAGTAGATGTATAGGACATTTGTAAGGTTGAATCAATAGTTTTAATATTTATCATCTATATTGATTTATTGAATATTGATGCTATGAATTGAGATTGTGAGTTTTCAATTTGTCAGTTTTTTGTTCTGAAATCTGTAAATATTTGTTTAAACTTTAAATTATGTTCATGATTTTGCATAAATAATGTCTTTGTATGTATAATGTGCACACATTATTCTTATTAATATATATTTTTTATTTTTTTATTATATAACCAGTCTGATCGGTAACCTAACGGTTGAACCAATAACCCATTGACTTGGTCCCTTTGTCCGATTACTGTCCAGGCTGAGTTTAAAAACTAAGGTCCGAAATAAGGATAGTCTTAGTAAATAAGAAAAGTCATATTCGTGAATGACTGCTCGATCAGGGCGGTTGACGATGAAATGAAAATCATGTTTCCATCTTGTCCAGGAGCAGCACTGCTCGAACGATCGTGAAGGACCACTCGAGTTATCTTTGTGTTGTTCTTTCGTGGCCTTTTCCCGTCTAATTTCCTAAGTCATCAAGAGACTGCTATAGTTAAGGTTGATGAGCATAGCTCGGTTCTTATCGATTTTTTTGGCAAAAAACCAAGAAAAACTAGTCATCTTGAACACTAAAGGGTGTTACTCAAGAGGTGTCCAATAATGGCGCAATCTGTGTTTTCAAATCACAAAATTGTTAAAAAATATTTTCTTTTGAAATCACCTGGAGTCATACATAGGTTGCTTCTAATTATATTTTCATCCAAATCATCCTAAGTTAAAAGTAACTATGGGTTCATCTTAGTTTTCTAGTTCATTACATTTGTCCTAAGCGTGAAGCTGTATACGGAGGTTAAATGACACTGCTTTAACATTTGATCTCCTACCTTCACAGACGTTTATAGATCTTCAAATTTATTGCATCATGACTATGAAAAGGGTTGATATTTACAAAGAAATCCACGAAATTAACAAATTACAAAATATGATCTAACACTACCGATCCCAGCTAATGGATGAGCTAGAACTAGTCCATTGCCTATTTTGAACTTCCTTTATCACTGAGGACACATTGGCCACCTAAAGGGAGCTTTCAAAGTTCTTAGGAGATATAACATGAAACTTAACCCTACTAAGAGCTCATTTGGGATCTCCTCAGGAAACTTTTTGTGATAACTTAGAGGGGGATAAAGGCAAACCTTGAAAATATCTAGGTACACTCTTAGATATGTGATCACCAAGGAGCAACAAGAAGGTTCAAGTGCTCATTGGAAGAATGGCAGCCTAGGTAGATTCATTTCCTAAGCCAATCATAAGTGTCTGCCCTTCTTTAAGATTTTAAGAATCTTTTAAAGCCCTAAAGGAATATATTAGCAAGTCTCCACTCTTGGTGAGACCAGATCCTGGAGAAAATTTATACTTGTGTCTTGTAGTATCATATGAGGCTAACAGTGTTGTCCTCGTAACTGAAAGAGATAAGGTTCAATGGTTGGCTTACTATGTCAGCCAAACAATGAAGGGGACAGAAGTTAGGTATTGTACTATACAAAAGATGGCCTTAGCTCTGGTTGTAAAAGTTGAGAACCCACGAAGCTTGAAAAGTGTGGCTTCATAGCTCTGAATATCTTTAGTTTGCCATCCCAACAGCTTTCCAACTTAGTATATTTGACCAGTTCAACTTAGCTCCAATGTGATGACCGATAGTCAAGTCCGGTTTTGAGAATGTGACGTTGAATTTGAGTGTTAGATGTGCTGAGTAAGTTGTGGGAAACTAGTCTAGTTGCCAAACCGGACGGGTTAAGATTAATGAGGGAACTCGACTGATTAGGTGTTAGGGCGCGGTGTGCATGGTTTAATTCGATGCATGGAATTTGTTTAAATATTTGAAAAACTTGTATAGGGAGGTTGGGTCTATCTAATTTGAGATCAAGGAATCTAAAAATGGCCTTAAATTTGAAAAATGAGGCATTTAGTGGGTCAAAAGAGAATTTGCAGGTCTGGTCAACCTTGCTAAAATGGCTTTTTAGTCTACTTTGACATCAAATTCGGGGAGTATGGTGTGGATTCGAAGAAGGAGCCCTATTAGGTTTTAAACTAGTGAGACTAAAGTGGATGAAGTTTGGGGGTTTGTTGGAAATTCAAAAGAAACTTGGTTAGAAAGGAAAAAAAAGAAGGAAGACGAAGAAGGGCCAGAAGCCATCCCACCCCACCTCAACGGTGCACTAGCTCGTGTAGGGTGGATGGTTCATCCTTGGTTGCTGGCCTTCCCTCTTCCCAAGGAAGGTCCTAGTCCAATACTTGATGCAAATGCCGCGTAAAATGACTATTTTGACCTTTAGGTCCCAATTTGACCTAATTTTTGGGAAATTTGACTAAAGTAATTTCATATACTTATTTTAATAGTTAAAACGTACTTCTATGTGGAATTTCACCAAAAAAAAATTCACTATTCTACTTTTTGCAGTTTCCAAGCAGCAAGCGAAACGAGGTGGGGTTTTTCAGTTCTGAAATAGGCAAAAAAATTATAAATCTTTCCTAATGTATCCATTATGTTATTAATTATTTTGAAATGTGTATAAACTCATGATTGAGTGCTTCTCTTTGTATTGGAACTTCAAACCCAGTTAGGGTTTTTAAATGTGCATTGTGCAATTGTTTGAACTTTTTGTATTGATTTGAAACTCTAGGGTCCTTTTATATGAAATGTAAGTGCACACATGATCGATTGATAGACGGTTTAGATTCCAGGTTGAGATCGTAAAGGGTTTCATTGAGTTCCTAAAAGTCTGGACGACCTAGTTGGTATTCGAACTTGGGTGCCGAATTTTGATTAGGAAACGTATATTCCTTGTAGTACAAGTCTCCTAACAGGTTTGATTGTACGATTCGTACCGACACTGAGAGGTCAATTAGAATATTAGCTCGGAATGTGACACTGTATAGGTATTGCTTAATTGCTTACATACTTGACACTTTCAATTTAACATTTTACATTATATCGATATATAAAATAAATGTTCTTTTTTTATGTTCAACCATATCAAAGTACTTATTTTCGAACCCATGTGTCGTAGATTTAAGATTTTATGTAATTAATTATTAAGAAATGTTAAATATATCACTTGCGTTTGTATGTGGGTCGGGCCGAGTTTATCGTTTGTTAAGTTTTGTTATTATATAACGGGCTCGTGTGATACAGAGCATTATACTTCACATCCATGAACAATCCAGAATGTGACATCCAGAGTCCCACTCAAAGGAGGATTATATCTCCACCTCACATTTAAAAATTCGAGAGTCACCCCAAAACAAACTAAGGAATAAAAATCCCATAGCGGTAACTTGCAGTCTAGAAAATAGAGGAAAGGCGATGCAAACAAGTAATGAGAAATCCAAACTCCAATTTGGTTCCCAATTCCTCACATTAATTCTAACTAAAGCGTCAAAAGGTCAACTCCTAGAACTTCTTCGATCTTTAACTTGTTTTTTCATGTGTTTCCCTTGGTCGATCAACGTTCCATTTTCGATGTTAACATATATAATGTGATATAACTTGGATGACCAAATTTAATGAGACCAATAAGTCATATTTGTTGCAATTCTAAGTAATACAACGTACCTATCAATTGGCATTTGAAGGGTTTTACTTTGATAGCTAGGCAATATCTATTTCACAGATGGTTCATGTATGTAAGTGGTACATAGATATCACTCAAGGGTCATTCATCTACGGAGTCTAAGAGTTGTTCATGAACCTATTTATTGTCTATGTTTGTGTACTTGTCTAGATACATGATAGGATAGTGCTATAAATTGCCTAAGTGTTTGAGTTATTTTGTCACCATTTCAGTTATTTATAAGAGAGTATTCAATCAAGAGCACAATTTCTATTGATTATTTTATTTCTTTGATCCAATAAATTGGTATCAGAGATTGGGTTTGAAAATCATAGCTACTAACAGCAATATTGTGATTTCCCAACTACCCCAATTTCCTCACCTCGATAGAAAGAATTATAAATATTGGAGTATTCAAATGAAGGTCTTACTTGGAACTCAAGAATTATGGGATATTGTGACGAATGGGTATGAAGAACCAGCAAAAGGAGCAACTCTTACTGCAGCTCAAACGACCGAACTGAGTGTAAATCTTAAGAAGGACAATGACTGAAACTATTTTCCAACGAATTACAGTAGCAACTACGTCAAAGAATGTTTCCCTTCATACAAAGGTGGTGACAAAGTGAATATGGTATGACTTCAATCCCTTAGGTTTGAGTTTGAATCACTAAAGATGAAGGATTTTGAAAGCATTGAAGATTATTTTAATCCGGTAATTTATGTTTCTAACCAATTGAGATTGAATGGTGAAATGATTAAGGATCAAAGAGGAGTGGAGAAAATACTATGTAGCTTAACTCGTAAATTTGAAGGAATTGTCGATGCGATCAAAGAGTAAAAAGACGTGTCTAGTTCTTCTGTGGAGAGTGTAATGGGATCACTAAAATCCCATGAGCTTCGGATGAAACAATATGATTCTTCTCCTTTTGAGAAGCATGTCCATGTACAAGCTTCTCAAAGGGGAGGTTTCAAAGGTAGTAGCGGACGTGGCCCTTCTTGTGGAAAAGGAAGAGATAATGGTGGAAGTTGTCTTGGTCAGAAAGATGAAAGTCAGCCAAACAATGGAGGAAGAGGTCATGGTGTAAGACAGCAAGATGACCAAAAGAATGAAAGTCACTCATCTAATTAAAGTAGAGGAAGAGGGAAAGGATGGTCTTCTTTGAAGAATACCCAATGCCATTATTGTGAAAATTTTGGGCATGTCAAGAAATATTGTAAGAAAAGAATTGCGGATGAAGAGAATAACAATTCCAATTTTATGGACGAGAAAGATCAAAGCAAAGAAGTTGATTCTTTGTTTCTCACATACCATGAACAGGAGGCTCATTTTGATGAAGTATGGTATGTTGACAATGGTTATAGCAATCACATGACAGGAAATAAGAAGGCATTTGTGGAGCTGAATCAATCTACTCAAGGTAAAATTAGAACTAGTGATGATACGAAGCTTTCCGTAAAGGGCAGTGGCGTTATCCTTGTTGACACAAACAAAGGGGTAAAACGTATTGCTGATTTCCATTATGTTCCAGACCTCAAGCACAATCTATTAAGTGTTGGACAACTTTTATTGAAGGGTTATGAAGTCAAAGTCAAGGAGGACATGTGTGAAATCAAAGACAAGAATGGTGTTCTCATTACTAAGGTGAGCATGACTCAAAACAAGATGTTTCCATTGAAGTTTCAAAATCAGTTTGGTTCTTGTTTCAACACTTTTATCAAGGACAAATCTTTATTGTGGCACTTTCGTTTTGGGCATTTGAGTTTCAAAACTCTCTTTATAATGAGCAAGAATGTTGTGAATGGCATGCCTAGTGTTGATCCACAAGAGAAATTTTGTGAACGATGTGTTCTTGGGAAGCATCATAAAGATTCCTTCCCGGTTGGAAAAGCAAGAAAAGCAACAAAACCACTCGAGTTAATACATTTAGATATTTGCAAGCCAATGAACATCACTTTAGTTGGAGGTAATCATTATTTTCTCACCTTTATTGATGATTACAGTAGAAAAACTTGTGTTTATTTTCTTAAAGGAAAATCTAAAGTATTTGGTTGTTTCAAAAGATTTAAGGCTTTGGTTGAAAAATAAAGTGGTTTCCGTTAAAAGTTTTGTGTACCGATTGAGGTGGTGAATACATTGACGGAGAATTTAAAAAAAAAATCAAAGGAAATGGCATCCAACATCAGTTTACTATTCAATACACTCCTTATCAAAATGGGGTTTCTGAAAGAAAAAATCGAATTATTTTGGAGTTGGCTAGAAGTATATTAAAAGCATTGAGAGTTCATACTTTTTTGGGGGGGTTGAAGCTGTGGGTTGTACTATTTTGTCTTTTGAACAATGCCTCATCCAAAAGTGTGGCAAATATGACTCCTCAAGAAGCTTGGAGTGGAAACAAGCCGAGTGTTGGGCATTTGAAAAATGTATCTTTGTTGGGTAAAGTGAAAGTTCAAAGGCATACAAGTTGTATAATCCAATTGCCAAGAAACTTATTGTTAGCAGAGATGTGAAGTTTGATGACGAAGAATCTTGGAATTGGAATGGAAATGATGATTCTGGAAATTCAAGTTGTGTTGAATTGGAAGAAGAATCCAATGACCAAAATGTTGAAGAAGTGAATGAAGAAGTTAGTACTCCTCCAAGATCTCCACTTCCTACTCACCTGCATTCTTCTCCGTCATCATCACCTTCAAGTTCAGGTACAAGTGCTTCCCCCGTAAAGACAAGAAGTATAAGAGAATTCTATGAATGTACCAACAAAATGTTAGAAGAAGACTTGGCTTTGTTCGCTGATGTCGACCCCATTAGTTTTGAGGAAGCTTCTACAGAAGATGAGTGGGGGCTAGCCATGGATCAAGAAATTGATTCAATACATAAAAATCACACTTGGGAACTTGTGGATATTCCAAATGAGAAGAAGACAATTGATGTGAAGTGGGTGACATGACAAAATTGAATGAAAATAGAGAAATTGATAAGTTCAAAGTACGTCTTGTCGTGAAAGGCTGCAAACAAAAATATGGAGTTGATTTTTTAGAAGTGTTTGCTATGGTTGCTCGTCTTGAGACAATTTGAAAGGTGCTAGCCTTGGCAGCTCAAAACAATTGGAGAGTTTATCAAATAGATGTCAAATCAGCCTTCTTAAATGGTTTTCTCAAAGAGGATGTGTTTATCAATCAACCACAAGGTTATGTGAAGGTTGGTGAAAAAAAGAAGGTTTGTTGTTTGAAAAAGACACTTTCTGGGCTCAAGCAAGCACCAAGAGCGTGGTAGAGTTGTATTGATGGCTATTTTATGTAGAAAATTTTCAAAAGGCGTCCATTTGAACATACTCTCTACATCAAAGAAGGTATGCATGGTGAATATTGGATCATTTGCTTGTATGTTGATGATTTGATTTTTATGGGAACTAGTTCAAGTATATGTGGAGAATTCAAGAGAGCTATGATGCAAGAATTTGAAATGACCGACATGGGACTTCTCCATTTCTTTCTTGGCATTGAGGTTAAACAACAAAAAAGTGGAATTTTTATTTGTCAAAAGAAATATGCAAGGGACGTGTTGAAGAAATTTTGGATGGAGGGTGCTAAACCAACAAGCACTCCAATAGAAGTTAGTTTGGAGTTGAACAAATTTAATAAAGATGACAATGTTGATGGTACTCTTTATCAAAGTTTTGTTGGTAGTCTCATGTATTTGACTGCAACTAGACCAGATCTTACTTTCTTGGTATGCATGCTCAGTAGATACATTGAACCACAGAAAAGAAGTCATTGAGATGCCAGAAAGAGAGTTTTGTGATATTTATGTGATACTGTTAATCAAGTGATACTTTATAGAAGAGTGAAGACTCGAGTTTGGTTGGTTATTGGGAAAGTGACTGGGGTGGAAGTGTTGATGACTTCAAAAACACTTCTGGTTATGTTTTTATCATTGCCTTTGATGTTGTTTCTTGGGCATCAAAAAAGCAATCAGTTGTGACTCTTTCTACAACAGAATCTAAGTATATTTCACTTGTTCAGGCATCTTGTCATGCTCTTTGGATAAGATGGATCTTATAAGAACTCAAGTATCAACAAGAGAAAGGGACACCATTATGTTGTGGCAATAGTTCAGCTATTTCACTCACAAATAACCCAGTTTTTCATAGCAAAAGCAAGCACATAAGGATCAAATTTCATTTTATTCGTAACTTGGTTAAAGGAGGAGAGATTATTGTCATGTTCTGTAAGACTCAAGATCAACTTGCGGATCTATTTACAAAGGCTTTGAAGAGTGATACTTTCAACAAACTAAAAGAGAAGCTTAACATGGTAGTTATCTAGCTTAAAGGGGTTGTTGGAATTCTAAGTAATACAACGTATCTATCTATTGGCATTTGAAGGGTTTTACTTTGGTAGTTAGACAATATCTATTTCACACATGGGTCATGTATGTAAGTGGTATATGGATATCACTTATGGGTTATTCATATATGGAGTCTAAGAGTTGTCCATGAACCTATTAATTGCCTAAGTTTGTGTACTTGCATAGATACATGGTAAGATAGTTATATAAATTGTACAAGTGATTGAGTCATTTTATAAGTTTTTTTTCTCACCATTTCAGTTATTTATTAGGGCTGACCCTATCACAAGGTCAACAAAGTCTAGGTTTTAGGCCCCATATTTCAAGAAGGTCCCAAATTTTTTAGGTGCATAGTTAGTCCAAATCAAATTTTTTAAATTCATAAGATTTTAGGCCTTAATAAAAGCCCTATAAAAATTTAAATTCAATCAAAAATAAATTTGAGTAGTTTGGGCTCATGAACCTAACCTATAATATTAAAAATATACTAAAATAATTTTTTTATAAAAAGAAAAAACTAAGGATTAACAAAATAATTTTAACTAGTCAACCAAAACACACCATTCATTTGTAATTATTCTCACTCTTTCTAATAAACTAAAACTCTCCCTCTCACTCACTGTCTAGTACATACAAATTCTCTTCCTATTTTTTGTGTTACAATTTTCTTTTTTATTTCTATGATAAAAAATAAACCAAATATTTTTTTATTAAATTGTAAAAATTAAAATCAATAGATTAGGATTGTTTAAAATTAAAATTGATAAAATCTTCCCTAAGATCGATTATCACAATAAAAGTTAGACTATTTTTAATCTAAAAATAATAATTTTTAAATTAAAAATTATTAATATTAAAAATAAAAAACCTCATTTATAGCAGTCACTTTAAGCCTCAAATAATCTTGGGCCGTCCCTGCCTGGTATCAATTGAGGTAATTTTGAAAAAATACAACCTATACATCCAGCAAACACAAATCATAGGAAACCCAAATATACATGCTAAGTCCAGATT
>JAHQCQ010034306.1:0-10898 GCA_023539305.1 Ilex asprella
ATTCCAAGCAAATTTTAATCGGGACTAACAACTTAAATAGAGCTCAAATCGACTTGAATTTTAATACGTAAAAAAAATAAAATTTAATCAGTTCGAATCAAATTTTAAACAACGCAAATTTTAATAAGTAAAAAAAAAATTTAGTCCGTTCAAATTTTAATGCGTAAAAAATATAATTTTTAATCGATTTAAATTTTAACATATAAAATTTAAATTTTAATTAGTTAGGATCAAATTTAAACGGCTCGAATTTTAATAGGTACAAAAATTTTAAAAAATATCTATATTACATGAGTAATTAAGGAGTAACAAGTGAGTAATTGAGGAGCAGCAAGTGTTTCTCTTTTAAAAAGGCATCAAACGGTATCGTTTCTCCCGAACAGCAGGGTCTGCTATTCCTCTGGAACAACAGAGGAGTCAGGTCCCCTTATGTGTATGTGCCAAAAAAAATTTAAAAATAATAGTAAAAAGAGATAAATTTCATTGACAACCCTTAATATATTTCAAAATAACATATTCACCCCTAATACTTTTATGAATAACGTCTATAATATAAAACATAGCAGGTCAATAAATATATCCGACGGTCTCAAATAGACACATCTAACAACCATTAACATCTCTCTTAAACTATTCACATTGAATTCTCCTTCACTCTAAATCCATTACTTTTCCCTTTAGGCACGGGTTATCAAAATATAAAGATGAGTTTTTGTGCAATAAATAAATTAACTTAACTTATATTGAGAAATTGTTTAAAAAAAATTAAAATCAAAAGTGAAAAAAAAAACTTGTGACAAACAAGCAAATAATATTTTAGTTGATTATTTTTTAAAATATGTTTTATGTCAAGTCTCAATAAAATCTGACTTATAAAAAAATATATACGTCAAATCTTATGTAGGTTACAAGTATCTAGTGATAACCATAGTATTTATTGCTATGATTTTGCAAGACACTGAAATTGTATGTGAATCTACTATCTAAATGATCGTAATTGGAGGAGTTTACAAGAAAAAAGACAAAATTAAGGAAATTTTCATATCGATAAAATCTTGTATTGATTTGAAATGAATTATTTAAAAATAAAATCCAAGTGTATCGATAAGACAAATATATCCAAAAAGAGAAAACTACTAGTCATCACGACTCCACCTCCCCCAAAAGCATCTTGGCCATGGACATGCAAAAGAAGTCCACATTGGCAACAAGACAAAGGATGAGGGGAGCTATACTCAACAGTGAACGTTTTTACCGCAAAGTGTTAGATTAATAGGTAAGAGATTGTTCTAATTTAACTAAGGTTTTAAGTTTGAGTCTTGTGAATACAGTTGCGTTCGGTAGGGAGAGCTTTGTAGTCTTTGTGGTCCTACCTGACTCAAATCCTAATTAATTAAAATCTAAAACGACTTTTAGATACCGAATGATCTGACAAAAAAAAAATTATTATATTATAAAAATATCATATTATACTTGATTTTGCTTTTTTCAATCAAATTTATATCATATTATTGATTTGGGTAGAAAAGTTATTTGGTGGGTAGTTCGTATCATTATAAGGTAATGTTGCTTGTTCTTATGGAGTAATGCTAGATGGACTTAAAAATCAGACTTAAAAAATTGACTTGATAATCTCAACCATTGAATAGGTAGTAGGTTCCAATAAATGCTGGGACCAACAGTGAAATCAATGGTTGAGATTATCAATTTAATTTTTTAAGTTTATTTTTTAAATCCATATAACATTGTTCTTGCTTATGACATCATTATCTGTTGGATTAATTTACTCCATTTGTTAGTAGAAATGGTAGGCAGCGATGTACCATTAAGTTGTCCTTGTGTCCAACCTTTGATGTGTAAAGTAATTTTAAAGTATTACTTTAACTAGGTAATGGATAATAGTGCATTCATCTGAAAGATAAGAACCAGAAGGATAAAAAAAGATGTCTGATTAAACGATTTTTCATGATAGATTTTTTTTATAAAAATTGGGGAAGATGTATAAGGAGAAGAAGTAAAATGTTTGGTTCGAACTTATAAAATTTATTTATATATAAAATAATAGAACTATTTAGACTTGACTCTAATTCAACTCGTTTTTAACTTGACTCGTTTTTTAAACGAACTGAATAATTTTTTAAACTTGTTTACTAAAACGAACTCGACAGACCCCACCTAGAGGTAGTGATTACATAAACCTTTGCATCAGAACTACCCTCACCGATTATTGTGATGCATTTTGATAACCTCTCTTCCTCTAGTTTTCATTGTTGTCTTTATTGTGGTCAGGGACCTTTTACCTTTTCATTGTTGTCAATATCTACAAACCCTTTAATTTAGTGCAAGCAAACTAAAATCCCAATTCATGCTGACTATGAATGGTACTTTTATACTAACCAGAGGTGACTAAACAATGGCTTCCTATTGCTTTCTCCCCCATTAAATTCCTGTATCAATGACCCTATTTCATGTGTACACGCTATAGTCACCTAAGTTGTCTGAAGTCTTTACTGTTTACTCCTTGGATCCTCTTGTGGTTTAGCCGAACAAGCCACTCCAGATGATCCATACTGTAATCACTTGTAACAAAGAGAACCCAACCCCTAAAAGGGGCTGAACACAAGATGTTCACTGAATTGTCTCAATGATGTATATATTCAACAATACTTCTTGGGGTTCTGATATTATGATCACAGTGTTTAGCTTGCTGCCTTTTAGTCACAGTCAACCTAGTGTCTTCACAAAAAGATAACGGCTCAGTACACAAGATTCCCGTAATACTTGAGAAGGGTCAGATTGCTAGACGCAACCGCGTGGAAAAGCTATTTTGGTAACTCAGAAAACCAATAACGTCGTCAGAGGTACAATGAAACAATCTTATTGCTATACCAAGGTATGTCCTCCACAACCTAATGCATGTCTTTACCTTACTGTCTGTTTTTGCATGACACCATGCGCATGCCATTTACTAGTCTATCATGACAATGACATGAACCCTTGGGCCGGGGAAGAATATGCCACTAACAAATATTTATGATGACACACTTCCATTTAATTAATGTGCATGTTCCACAATGGATCGGTTTTGGGGTTTTGTTATCTATCTTTTCTGTTGGATCCTATTGCAGAGTCAGAAAGCATCTATATGGCCGCAACAAAGTCCAAAACATTGCTAAAAGTTTTCAATTGATTAAGCAGAAGGTTAACAGCCATGAAGTCCTTTTTTTCAGTGGACTTTCTTTGGTTATAGATTATTCCAAAAGGTGAAAAAGCAAGCAAAAGTCACATTGATGTTAGTTGCAAGAGGTGAAAGAGGAGGAGTTATGATTTGCAATGTCATATCCGACGAGGTATGAACAGACTTAATTGCAATTTTGAGACTTAGAAGATCTAGATACCAAAAAGGGGAAGGAAAAAAAAAGTATCCAAACATTGACCATATAAGTGAAAGGATAGAGTAGAGATACATGAACTACGACAAATCCATCCTTATCTAACCCCTTGAAACTTCAATATACAGTCCATTAAAATAAAGTGTAGCTATCTTGCACCCATTCCATGTGTTCATCTCAATAGGTTGGTGATGATTAGAGTGCCATTTGTAAACATCCTGTTGATGACAAAAAAAATTCAGAGCTAGCTAGCAGCTGCAGGCTGACATGTAGGGCAATGTCAAGCTATCAATGCCATTAGGATTTTCATTTTGGGAGTTGGTTTGTGCCCATGAACTGTTTTTTCACTGGGATCAATTAAGGAGTGGTCACACCTCTTAGTTTGTATTTATCTATGTATGTTGTAGGAGTTTTAGAATGGTAACAAAAAATATTTTTTTCGGTGCTGTACTTTCACTTTTCAACCAATAAGAGCATACCGCATATACAATCTTTTTTAATGATTTTTATTATTTTATTATTTCTTCAATTGATGGTCATAGATCATTCAATTCAAAATTAATGACGGGAATGAATGGATGTACCATACCCTAACCTTACCCATTTTCTATGATAAGCAATCCCTCAATTGTATTTTATGTCTTACATTGTTTCTTCTATTGTTTTGTTTCTTCCATTGCACCTCTAACTTTAGTTATTGGTATCATATTGTCCAGTTTTTAAATGTTTGTTACAAATTGTATTGAAACTTATGTCACTTCGTCTAGAAAAATTATATGATTTTGTTTCACTTTATTGATTTAATGACGCTTTAACATTTTTTTTTTCCAAAACATATTTTTGATGGCAATATGAAATTGTCTTTGAGGAGAAAACATAGAAAATAATATAAGGTGAGCAAAATAAAGTGAGATTGGGATCATAGTTTGATGATACAAAGTATAATTTCTGCTAATAGGAAGGTGGTATTTGCAAAGGAGATGAAGTCAGATTAGAACGAACTCATAACATCTGTGGAATTTGTTCCTTTCCCCCACCATTTGGTCGTGCTTGCCAGCTTTATATTTCTTAACATAATATTATGTTTTTCTTTTATATCCTAGGTGTCTCAATATTCTCGAAGTACTATCCTACTTATATACTGTATTAATATTGAACATTGTGCAAAGTCGTCTCTTTACACAAGGGAATAAATCTATAGGCAACAATAGTCTCAAGGGGTTACGTTTCGTGGGATATTCAAACTTCTGACCTACCCCTCATGAGAAGTTTATCAAGTAATTAAGCTACTACTAAACTAACCCCTCGAGTTAAACATAATATTATGTTGGACCTCAGTAGAATGCACCTTAAAAAGACTAAAAGTCACCCCTATATTGCCCCCCCCCCCAAAAAAAAATGCTTCTTTTTTTTAGGGGAATATAATTTCCGATGATTAAGAACTTATACTGTTAACTTTGAGTTCATGAGAATCAAAGATTTCGGCAAAGTGGAGCGCAAAACACCACTAAGAAGACAACTTGAGCGAATCGATCAAAGGGACTTGACTTATCCGAACAGTTTGATTGATGAACTTTCTTAGTCTCTATTCCATAAAACATATATATTTTCATATTCCTATTTATTGATGTTTAATGTAATTTCTATGGATAGAGAGGATGAGAAGAACCCAGGCCTCTATTAGAACCTCTTTTTCTTATTCTTTTCAATGCGGCAAACATCTATTAGAGGTTGAATAAATACACAAGGAAACACCCAAAATAAAATATATAGTACACAATTAAAAATTAAAGAAATATGATCAACCAAACAAAACGACATTGCAGTCCTATCACCCAGTGGACAGCTTCACAACCAAATCATGGATGGTTATGATTATTTAAACAACATCTTTAGACAACACAAGAAGTGGAGATGGCATGGCACATAAGGATTCTTTCAAAACTTCACATGTTGATTAACTTTGTTAGCATCGAAAATTAATGAACGTGTCGTTCCCTTGGTTTTCCTATTTTCTTACTCTTGAAAAGTTACGATGAATTTTGTAGGATGAATGAAAAATAGCATATATTTCAACACACAAATTTTTCATCCACTTTTCTTTTCAATTTTGAAGAGATTGAGTTTGGTAAATTAAAAGGAAAACTAATCCAACTATTTTTCTACCATTCCTATTTTCTTTTGTTACCAAATATGAAGTTTTATCTATTCTTCTAATTTTTCATTATTCAATTTTTTTATCGTACTAAATAAAATGTTAAAAATAGTAGTCTGGTGCAAAAAATTTGTCACTGTAATGCTTGAAAAAGCTCAAATGAACATAACTTTATCCTTACATATGGAGTTATTTACATGATTCAAACATGTAATGTTTATGTTAGATTACCGTAATGTAGAAGAATTGATTGTATTAAGTAATACATGTTAATTCCATATAAGTGAATAAAATACAAGATTAAATATGAGATAAAAATACTATACATTATAATCCAGTGTTTTATAAAACACTGGATTAAGAGTGGAATAATAGTGTTAATTACATAGTAACCAAAAAAACTATCAATCTAGTCTACTTATTAATATTTTTGTTTATTTGGTGGGTAAAATAATAAATTTACAACTTAATACGCTTGAACTGGACTAATAATACCACCTCCTTAAGTGGTATTATAATCAGGTCAATAGTACGAATAGAACGTACTATTTGAATAAAAATATTTGAAATAAGATTATATATAGTAAGAAATATTTTTTTACAACCAAATACAATATAAGGTTAAATTATAGTGCTTTTACCCTTTTATACTTCTTACAATCAAATTCGCATAAACTATATATGAAACAATTCTTTTTCATAGGAGAAAAATCAACGCACGAGTTTGGACTCGCTCAAATATTTAAAGACCGAAAGCAACTCCTTGAACGGAAGCCAACTCCTACTACAAGAGTCAAACAGCATCATCACCAGAGTGTCGTGCTTTAGACGTAACATATGTTTATTTAGGAGAAAAACTTGGCAAAAGCATTAGAGTTTTCTTCTTCAACTGGAAGCACTATGGTTTTATTTTTTGTGAAGCATAAAGTTCAAACATATCGCAAAAATTTAATTAGGGTTGCAATTGGCTTTGACTCTAGAGTTAAACAATTATGGAATTCAACTTCAATTCGAATTGAAATTCTACTTCATCTCAATGGAATTTATGAATCCGAATTTGAGTTGAATCCCTAGGAACTGAGACCCAAACTTGAGGAGTGTTCAAATTTAAATCAGATTAGGATTGTGTATTCATACCAAATTCGAGTATTACAAACTTTGGCTATGAGCTAGGTTTAGATTGGGACGATCAAATTACAAGCCTAGAATGGGGTCGCAAAAGCGTGGAGGAAAGGGCAAAGAAATCCAAGCTAGCAAAAAGTGCATTTTTTTTTTAAATAAAATTACAAGAATTCCCCATAGAAAATATAGGGGAAGTTACTATAATTTCCCCAAGACGTAATGGGGGAGATTAGATGATGATCTCTCACGGAGCCCGAAAGAAACGTAATCTCAACCGGCCCTACAACGAGCTAATCGCAAATGCTTTGCGACAGGACCCACAAAGATTTGTTAGACGACGGGACAAATAAGACACTGTTTAGGCTTTAGCAATGACGTAGCCACTTGAACTTTGAGCAGCCGCCAGTAGGTGGGGCCACATGCCGGACCATGCCGCTGTGTAGAGCTGATAATTAAACGAACTCGAACGAGTTAATTGAGTCTGTTGAATTTGTTTTTTAAATATATTTTAAAAAATATTTAAAATCAACTTATTTAAAAAATGAACTGAACCTGAATGAGTTTAAAATGAGCAAAATCCAAGTTGAGTTTGAGTTGAATCTATTGAACTCTTTTTTTTAAAAGAGTCTAAAAAATTATTCAAGTTCGACTCGTTTAAAAAATGAGTCAAATTTAAACAATTCTCCGATCTCAAATAGTTTCACTCGATAATTAGTCCAAATGTTGAGTGATTCGGCCTGGTACCGGAGAGGGAAAGACCACTCCTCAATGCCCAAACCTGCCTCCACTAAGGCCTTCCGGTGATCCAAACTCTACCGCCCATCAAGCAAACCCCCACCCAACCTTCACTACCCAGAAACCCACTATCTTGAACCAACTTAGCCCCCAATCTTTGCAACCATCAGTGAACTCCATTACTACTCCCTACTGTCGAAACCCAAAAATGGTCTCTAGCTCTACAACCACCCAATCCGGACCAAGCCCACCACTATTCAATTATGATTCATTTATGCCGCTGCTGAGCAGATTGCCCGGTGAACATAATTTTGCTGTGTTATAAAAATAGTAAAAAAACTTCAAATAAAGATGGGTTGATATCCATAAGAAAGAAATGATAAAATAACTGAACTACACCTCAGCTTTACATTTCAGATAATGATATATAGACACTAACATTTTCAAGTTAAATGCCTGTGCCTAGGGGCTGTGTCAGTAAAACCTAAGAGCGACATTATAAAATAGTAATTTCATAAATTTATTTTAAGCTTTGCTTAGTATGATACGATGAAAAAGCGAAAAAGATGAAAAATAGAAGGCTAAAAAGTTATAAAAATAGATAAAACATTATGTTTAGTAAGAAAAAAAATGAAAAAGATAAAAAGTGAAAGGATTAAAATTCCTTCTAACTCACCAAAATTCATCTCTCAAAAATTAGGAAAAAAAAATGAATAGATATCTAATTATGTGTGTTAAAATATATATCATTTATCTTTACATCCCTTATTGTGCGTTTGATAGGATGGATAAAAAATAAAAAGATAAAAAATATGAGAGATATATTTTCTATCTTTTATGAGAGGAATCTTTATTCTCCTTTGTGTTTTATAGGAGAAATAGACAGTAAAAAAAAATAAAAAATTAATTAACCTTTATTTAGTATGGATGGAAAAGTGAAATTATGAAAAAATATAAATGCACATTGATGTGTTCATAACATGTAATAGATAAATTAGATATATGCATATATTAGAGATATAAAGATTATATATACATATATCTTATTCATCTATTATATATCATGTACACATTAATTCAATATATAGACATGATTTTAAAATATGCATATGTATTTCTTCCTTCCTTCCACTTTTCTATCCATACCAAACACAAAAAAAAATTGAATTTCCATCTTGAAGGGCAAAAAGCATAATTGTCATATTGAGTATCAGAATTGCGTATCATATCGTAAAATACGTACAATTTTAAATTTTAAATAATTATTATATATATACACCTTTGTAAAAAAATCATAGACTCATAATAACATACCATTTCATTAATATTCCGCCAACTATTCAAGTTCCCAACATAGTTCAGTAATATTAAAATGCAAAAACTTTTAATTCAAATTTCTAACATCAAATGCTTAAACAACTTTAATATTAATCACAAATTTTGAACTCAATTGAATAACATTAACAACAGACTTTATTTTATTTTTTTAAACCACAACCACTGAAGCGAGGTTATTTCACTGGCTAATGATTTAAAAATAAGTTTTAGGGTAAAACAATATCATTTCAGCCCCCCAAACAAAAAAACAGAATTATCACGTATCGGATGTATTATATAGTATCGTACGATACGATACGATAAAAAAATGATACAAAGACACGATACATATTATTTTTCAAGTGTATTGTGACATATCATACAATACATATTGCATATCATGCGATACTAATAATTATGACAAAAAATATATCGTTCATACTTTTCATCATTCCATCAACCCTACCAAACAAAGCATTATTTTTATTGCAACACATCTGCACGTGCATTATCAAATAGCAACAGCGATCTGGAACATTGGATAATTGAAAGTGTGTCCTAAGGTCACTTTCTAATGAATGCTAAAAGTGGTTGGCGTTAAGATTTTCCGGAGTTAAAAGCATCATCAGGATGGCTCTCCTCCAGATTTGCGATTTGTCCCAAAATTCCACCAAGCGACCTTAACACTCAATTTCTTTTTGTTCATCCTAATTAAGTTTGTTAATTGCTCCAAAATTCCTTGAGAGAACCTCAAAACTCATTTTGCTTTGTTCAAGCAGCCGAGGAAATGAATGCCAAAAAAAAAAAAAGGACAAAAATGGAAGGGAAAAAGGTAAAGTTACTTATTACTTCCCATTAGCAGCTCCATGTTTGTTGAAGGGCCAAAGATTTACCAGGCGTTCCAACACTGCTGCACTTTTGGAGAAGTAGCCTGAGAATCCCTGGGGGATTGATGGTGGGGGGAAATCTTCTGCTGGCATGGCAAATGGGCGAATCATCTTCTCCATCTTCTCTAATGTCAGATATGACCCCACTTCTTGCAGCCTCTCTGGACCCATTATCGGTAATGTGTGCTCCTGATGCAATGAAGCAGCCTCACTGTCGTTCTTCTGCAAAGCAAAATGAAAGACGGGTAGAACCTAAAGAAATAATCGATAATCAGTTGCATTAGCTCTGATTCAATTATCCTTGATAAATGATAACTCTTGAGTATCACATATAAGAATGTTTGTCAAGATCCATCTTCTGTCATGAATGCCAGTGTCTCGAACACTGGGAGCTAAGGGTGTTTTAATTCAAGATGAATTACCTCCAACGGGGACAAATCTGCACCGCGACTAAAAGTCATCTCTACGCGGAACCTTTTTGGATCTTCTAAAGCCACCTGGAATTCAATTTCAGAAACTCATTAAGCTGGGCAAGATAACTTTGTAGATATATAACCATTGATAAAGGACCTAAATAACGCAATGGATATAAATTTTAGATCATCAAGAAAATTTGTCGATTCTTGAGAATGACCATTTAATCCTATATGTATGTATAACCAAGTGGTTACTATTTGCAAATAATCCTAGCTCTAAACAAAATGACATAGACAGTCTGTGTAGGGTTTTAGTAAGGTTCAATTTGGAGCCTCAAAAGCATCATTCTTCATTTCGATATTCTGTTTACATTCCTCTCAGCCTTCAGGTGAAAAGCACTCTCCAAGAAATTCCCACATAAAAAGCACATGACCACTTTTGCATCAATGCCCACCACTTAAACTAAATTAAGAATCTAACCCAATTAGAAAAGCCAACCACAAATTGTGTAGCTGGCAATATCTCTGTAACCCCCAGATAGGATGTACAACTCAATGCCAAATATCACAGCAAGTAGTTAAGCCATATCTTATTTATTCATCTAGAGAGTTTTTCCTGGGGGGCACAAGTAATGAAGGGGCATGGGTAAAAAAGTTGCCAACCTCTATCTCCCCCCAACCCTTAGTAGAACAAAGTGTTTGATAAAGCAGCACTTGCAGCTAAACTCATATTTTCAGGTTGAAAAAGTAAAAAGAAAGTTGATCACATTGTCTCTTTCCATATTGTAAGTATCTACATTGAATAAGGTTAGGTTAGAGAAATAGGATTGCTGCAAAAACCACAAATCCAAACCCCGTCCCCCCTACACATCTT
>JAHQCQ010034307.1:0-13409 GCA_023539305.1 Ilex asprella
CCAATGAGAATTCCAAGACTCAAACTCCCAACCTGAAGGTGAGGAGTAAGACCGGTACCCCACTAGACTACCTTACTTGATGGTAGCACTTCAACTATCCAACTCCAAGGAGAAGACTTCACAGATTACTATTGCAACATTGTATGTCTGATTAATTAGATATGGGCTAATATTTTTTTATCTACAATATGGAGTAAATATATTTTGTTTCATGGACTTGAATTTTGATACATTGATGTTCAATTTTGATGATACCAAAAATAAATTCAAAAATCAGCTCGGACCACCGGATCAGGTCGGGAGGTCAGCCTAGGCGATAGAGCTCGGAGAACCAGAGCTCAGCTCCGTCCAAGCTGATAATACCAGGAATAGTGCGGGGACAGCTGGATAGACAACGTGCATCTCCAAAATGGAAGGAATGAAATGAAAAAAGCTAGAATCAAGGTTTAAAACTCTCAACTAACCAAGATCGTCTCCCAAAAATCGAGGAGAATCCCATGGGTGAAGGGCAAAGATCTCGCTGGGTATTCCCTAGAAATAGGAATTGCACTACTCCATCGAGAAAAACTCTGTTTTGCATCAGAAAGCGTCTTGTAAAATATTTTTGAGAGTAATATGAATCATGGGAGTAACAGTCTCCATTAAAGAGTGAACTAGCCGAGCTCCCCAGCCGGTGAACCACTATACTTTTACTGTGTAAATCTCCCAATCATTCTAATCCCTCAAACACCATGTCATAATTCCCACGAGCCTTGTAGCTCAGATCCAAGTTGTCAAGCATAATTCATATCTTTTGCTCATCCACGTAAATTTACACCATCAGTTTGGCGCCGTCTACGGGAAACGACTGTTCTCATTTTACAAATACGCTGATCCTTCAGTGACTGATGGTCTCAACCCGCAATATGAGCCAAAGTCAAACCAATCCACCACGCATGCAAGACCATCAGGAGGCTATCAATGGCCGACAAGCTGAGGACAATCCAAAAACTAATCCCCTAATAGGGGATCCCCCAACGAATAACGAGTTGGATGCCCTCCGCCTTGTCAATCAGTGTCTGCTACAACAAAACGAGGGCTGTTGAAACTCTCAAAATGCCCACATGAGGCATAACTAGCCTAAGAAGGCCCGAATAATCTTCCTCGTAGGGAACAATGCCATCTTAACCCCCTTAGAGAGGTCAACAAAGGAGAAAAAAATAGATAGACCATGGGGAGAGATCCACAACTACCCCCAGGAATGGCCACAACGAAGAAGTACAGAGCTAGAATGATGGAGGGAAAATGAGTGATTTCATCCCTTACCAGCAGGACAGAAGAGAACAGTACTGGGAACAACGCTTCGAGGATATCAAACAGGAGCTTAGCCACATGAAGGAGGCAGTCAGAAGCAATGCACCAGTTACAATGGACGCCCTAGTACAACAGACAGAATCTCCATTCACTACCGAGGTATTGCACTTTCCTCTACCCCCAAAATTCAGACAGCCACAAATAGACCCCTTCGACGGAACAAAAGACCCCATAGATCATCTTAATACCTACAAGAATCAAATGCAGCTGCATGGGTATCAGGACCCTGTGCGCTGCAGAGCCTTTGCAATCACGCTAAAAAGTTCTGCTCTCGCGTGGTTTAATCGACTCCGACCGGCCTCCATCTCATCCTTTAAAGAACTCTCAGTGGCCTTCGTGTCTTATTTTATAGGGGCCCGAATCTACAGGAAGCCAAGCTACCATCTTTTGGATGTGAAACAAGGACCCGAAGAAAACCTGAGGTCCTATGTCCAGAGGTTCAACACGGAGTCATTGAAAGTGGATGTCCCAAATGAAAAATTTGTCATCACTACTTTCATAGCCGAGCTGGGAGTGCAACCCAAAGATTTGATGTTTTTCGTCTCTAAGAACCCCCAAGCCAGCATGGCGGAGGTGCTTGTAAAAGCAGAGAAATACATAAATGGTGAGGAAGCCCTCATCTCTAAGGCGAGGAGTTCCTCCACCCAGAGGGATAAAAGGAAAAAAGAAAAGAAGAAGGACCGGAGTCCCAAAATGGAGAAGGAAAGAGGACGAAAAAGTTCTCCGAGGAGAGACAGAGACCCCTCCACCAAGAGGAGGAGGGACATCAGAGATCGTCTACGACCTCTGCGTTCAGGGTTACAGCCTAGGTACGTACCTCAGGAGCTCCCACCCCTCACCGCAGCCATATCGCAGATCCTTTATGAGGTGCAGCACGAGAAGTTCTTAAGGTGGCCACCTCGGATGAAGGCGGATCCAACAAAGAGATATCCCACAAAATACTGTGATTACCACCGGGATCATGGTCATCACACTAATGACTGCATTCAGTTGAAAAAGGAGATCGAGTTCTTAATCCAGCGAGGACAGTTGTGTCGCTTTGTAGCCCGTGACAACTAAGACCTAGCTCTCCCACCTCCACCGCCTCAACAGCAAGCCCCAGCACAACATCAGCATCCTTTAGGGGATATTAGGGTCATAACAGGGGGTTTTACAAGAGGAGGATAATCCAACACTGCAAATAAAGCCCACCTCAGAAGAATAAGGTCCGGAGAAGCCCTAGAGGTCGGAACTGTATCCAAGACCCCATGCCTCGACACAGCCATCACCTTCTCGAATTTTGATCTAGAAGGTTGCCAACATCCCCATGATGATCCTCTAGTGATCAGGGTTGTAGTGGCAAACAGAACGGTCCATCGAGTTCTGGTTGATAATGGAAGTTCGGCCGACATCATATTCGCACCGACATTTGATAAAATGGACATAGGGAGGGAGAAACTGGAGCCAGTAATTGCTCACTTGCTAGGGTTTGCAGGGAAAAGAGTATTACCCCTTGGGGCCATCCAGCTCATACTCACCCTAGGTGACCCACCTTGTCAGGCCACAACAACTGTTAAGTTCCTAGTAGTTGAAGCATCCTCCGCCTATAACATGCTACTCGACAGACCATCACTCAATTCTATAAGAGCCATCCCTTCTGCTTATCACTTTGTAGTGAAGTTCCCGACGGAGAATGGGATTGGAGTGGTCCGCGGGGACCAGCATATAGCACGAGAGTGTTATATGGCGTCAGTGAAAAAGAAAGAAGTGGAAAACAACCAATTAGATAAGCTTGATATGAGGGATGAGCTGGACTCCAGACCAACATCGTTAGAAGAGCTGGAGCCCGTGCAGCTCGACGAAGAGCCGGATCACCTCGTTTACGTGGGATCCAAGCTAAGTGTAAAAATCAAAGATCTCCTCATCTAGTTCCTTAGGAAAAGTGCCGAGGTCTTCGCTTGAAAACAAGAAGACATGGCAGGCATTGATCCCGCAGTCATCACACACAAGCTCAGCGTAAATCTCACTTGGAAGTCGGTTAAGCAAAAGAAGAGGAGCTTTGCCCCAGAGAGACAAAAGGCTATCAATGAGGAGGTCAGCAAACTCCTCTGCGCGAAATCCATCAGGGAGGTAGATTATCCTATCTGGTTAGGCAATGTGGTACTCGTCAAAAAAACCAATGGTAAGTGGCGGCTTTGCATTGACTTTACTGACCTTAATCGAGTATGCCCCAATGACAGCTTTCCCCTTCCTCGGATCGACTTCATTGTGGACGCCACAACAGGACATGAGCTCCTCAATTTCATGGATGCCTTCTCAGGCTACAACCAAATCAGGATGGACCAAAACGACCAGGAGAAGACCTCTTTTGTGATCGAACAGGGAACATATTGCCAGGTTATGCCATTTGGTTTGAAGAACGCGGGAGCCACTTACCAGCGGTTGGTGAACAGGATGTTCCAAAGACAGATTGGGACCTCCATGGAAGTTTACATTGACGATATGTTAGTCAAGTCACTCAAAGCGGAGCTTCATGTAGAGCACCTAGCTGAATCGTTTCAAATTCTAAAAGAATACAAAATGAAGCTCAATCCCACTAAATGTGCCTTTAGAGTCTCTGCAACGAAATTTTTAGGCTTCATAGTTAATAGCAGAGGAATAGAGGCAAACCCCAAGAAGGTAAGAGCGGTACTAGATATGCAACCCCCCTCAAATATAAGGGAAATCCAACGTTTAACCGGAAGAATAGCCGCCTTGAGTCACTTTGTATCCAGATCAAGTGACAAATGTCAGCCTTTCTTCCAGGTCTTGAAGAAAATGTTCTAGTGGGATGCTAAGTGTGAAGAAGCGTTCGCAGCTTTAAAGGTATACCTGAGCTCCCCTCCCATATTGGTAAGCCCCTTGGAAGGGGAGGTGCTTACCCTTTACCTAACAGTTTCGGACTTCTCAACTAGCGCGACATTAGTTAGGGAACGAGACAGAGCTCAGCACCCAGTCTACTACTGCAGCAAAGCTCTGAGGGGGCAGAAGAGAGATATCCAAAAATGGAGAAACTTATTTTAACTTTAGTAACAACAGCCAGGAGGCTCAGACCGTACTTCCAAGCTCATACTATAGAAGTCCCGACAGAACAGCCAATGAAGCAGATGCTGCACAAACTGGAGTCTTCAGGGAGACTTGTCAAGTGGACCATCGATCTCAGTGAATTCGATATAAAATACAAGCCAACAACAGCCATCAAGGGGCAGATTTTGGTAGATTTTATTGTAGAGTTCACGACAGCTACATCCAAAGAAGCAACACAGCTAGTACCTGACCTCCCTGTTTGGAAACTTTCAGTAGACGGAGCTGCTAATGCGCAAGGGAGTGGTGCAGGTCTAATTTTGACCTCTCCAGATGGGATAGATGTTGAATACGCGCTTAGATTTGGGTTTAAAGCTTCAAACAATGAGGCCGAGTATGAAGCTGTTATTGCTGGGCTCAATCTCGCTCACTCTATGGAGGCAGAACAGTTAGAGGTCTGCAGTGACTCTCAACTGTTGGTGAAGCAGATAGAGGAGTCTTATGAAGCTAGGGGCGAGAAGATGGTTCTATACCTCAGAAAAGTACAAGAATTAATCAAGAAGTTTGTGCAAGTTAAGATCAGACACGTCCCCAGGTCGAAAAATTCGCGAGCAGATGCTTTGGCAAGGCTGACCACCTCCTCGCAGGAGAACTTGGATAGGCTAATACCAGTAGAATACTTGGCAGAACCTACGATCACAACGGAGAGAGGGGAAGTGTTCCCGATCTTAGCTCAGCCAAGCTGGATGGATCCCATCATGGGATACCTACAAAACGGAACATTGTCAGAAGATCCCAAGGAAGCTGCTGAACTAAGAACCAGGTCAGCTAGGTTTTCTATCTTACAGGGAAAATTGTACAAACGTGGTTTCTCAACACCCCTCCTTAAATGCATGGGGGATGAAGATGCTAACTACATACTCAGAGAAGTTCATGTAGGCATCTGCGGTAATCACATTAGAGCTCGGACCTTGGCAGGAAAGACACTAAAGCTGGGATACTATTGGCCCACCATGCTTAAAGATGCCACTGACATGGTTAAAAAATGTAAGAGCTGCCAAGAGCATGCTAATATCTCTCACAGACCGCCTGAGTTACTGACCTTGGTGGTGAGCCCTTGACCGTTCCAGCAATGGGGTTTGGATATACTCGGGCCCCTCCCCATGGGTATGGGGCAGTCCAAGTTTGCCATACTTGGGGTAGATTATTTCACCAAATGGGCGGAGGTCGAACCATTGACAACAATCACCGAGCAAAAGGTACAAAACTTCGTCTGAAAATCAATAGTTTGCAGGTTCGGTGTTCCAAGAGCCATTGTATCCGATAACGAAAAACAGTTCGACAACCCAAAGTGAAAAAAATTTTGTGCCGAGCTCGAGATAAAAAACTATTTCTCTACTTCGACTCATCCTCAGTCCAACGGACAAGCAGAAGTCACCATCAGAACCATAAAAACAGCTCTAAAGACCAAGTTGACAGACTTAGAGGGCAAATGGGTGGCATACCTCCCTGAAGTCCTATGGGCCTACAGGACCACAACTAAATTGGCAACCCAAGAAACCCCGTTTGCTTTAGCCTTTGGTACAGAAGCAATAGCACCAGTCGAGGTAGGGCTCTTGTCACCTAGAACGGAGTTTGTAGATACGGAAGGGAATGATGAATCACTTTTAGTGAACCTGGACTTGTTGGACGAAAAAAGGGACGAGGCCCTGCGCCGCATCCAGGATTATCAGAGGAAAACAATAAGGTATTATGACAGGAAAGTCAGACACAGAAACTTTAAGACTGGGGACCTAGTGCTCAGGAAACTCCTGCTTACAAGAAAGGACCCAACTCATGGGAAGCTAGGACCTAAGTGGGAAGGACCCTATGATATATCAAGGGTGGTCAGGCCTGAGAACTACGAGTTACAAACGGAGGATGAAAAAATTCTGCCCCACTCATGTAACGCATAACACCTTAAAAGGTTTTTTCAGTAAGTTTCTTTTGTAATAAATTAATTTGTGAAATAAAATATTCGATTTTTTCTTTTTATTTGACAATCAGTTTAGCCCCGAACAAAAAAGGCTACGTAGCTCAAGACGAATTATTCAGTTCGTAAGAATGAAGAGCTCTACAGCTCAACTTGAACTATTCAGTTCGTAAGAATGAAGAGCTCCGCAGCTCGAGACGAACTAATTAGTTCGTAGAAATAAAGGGCTACGTAGCTCACGACGAACTATTCAGTTTGTAAAAATGAGGAGCTCCTTAGCTCACGACGAACTATTCAGTTCGTAAAAATGAAGAGCTCCGCAGCTCAAGACGAACTATTAGTTCGTAAAAAATGAAGAGCTCCACAGCTCAAGACAAACTATTAGTTCGTAAAAATAAAGAGCTCCGTAGCTCACAACGAATTACTCAGTTAGTAAAAAAAAAGATAAGCTCAGCAGCTCGCGACGAACTATCCAGTTCATAAAAATAAAGGAAAGTTCTGTAAATAGTCATGAACAACACATCGGAAAGACTCAGCAATTCGAGAAAGACCACACAACTCTTGAAAAAGAGGCAAATTATGCAGATCCCAATGGAGGCCCCAGGTCTTGGGAAACAAAGTTAACTATTCAGATCATGAGAGTTAAAGAAGCGGTTCAAAATAAGCATGCATGAAGTATCCAGAATACATCAGAAAAATAACGAAAAGAAAAGTTGTTCGGATTACATCTAAAAATAAAAACCACAATCAAAATAAAGTTGCACAAAGGAGACTTCTGAAGTTCCTAGTTCCCCCCCAAACGTTCCTTCAACACATCCAACTCCTCCTTCAGACGGATGTTCTCTTCCCTCAACTCGTCCCTCTCCTTCTCGGCCTTCGAAAGTGAGTTGAGAAGTTTGGCCCCAGCAGAAGAAAGCAACACTGCGCCAAGAGAAGAATAAGAGGATGAAGGAGATTCGCACATCTTGCACCTTTTTTAGGACGGTTCAACTCCTTCATCCTCCTCCGACTCAGAGGGAGACAAATCGGGCGAACTGCAGTCGAAGTGAAAGTCAATAAAAGTTACCACCGTACTGAACAGGAAAAAGTTGTCAGACGTCATCAATTCTGCGAAGGACATAGGGATGGACTGGTTCACTTGCTCAATTCTTATAACCTCCGAAAAATCTAGGTCAGGGGGCGACTACACAATAAAGCAAAGGTCAGAACATAGCGTTGAAAAAAGGAAATAATCAAGAAGATTGTCGATACCCTTACTTATGTGATCAAATTTCCTCCAAGAGCGTGGGACTCTGTTTCCTCATCGACGATCCTCAACAGATCTCCAAGACTCCCCAGAGACAAAGAAAAAATGACTGAGCCACCCTTAAGATGGGGAGGGAACTTCAAGCACTAGCCGGGGCTCGGAGAAACGCCTCCAACAGAAGAAGCTGAAGCAGGGGACATCATCTTTTTCTAGATCATGAAAATACAGAAACTCGGCAGTGGTGGAAAACTAGTCATTGCCCTGGAAGTGCCAGAACAAAAAGAAGCTAATCAACACAGCCCATCCTCGAGGAGATAAACGGGAGGGGGGCAGACTGTAGTACGCCAGAATACACCTCACAGAAGGATGAATAGGGAAACGAAGGCCCATATCAAAGGCGCCTTCAAAAAAGCAAACTTCACCATAGGGAAGATAGTTAGGGGGTTCATCTGGAATAGGAACTCAGAGAGGCAATTCCAGTTCTCGAAAGAATCATTTCTCGATCCCTTCCAGATCAGAAGAAGAAAGAGAAGAAGGAACCAAGAAACGAGACTGGAATTGCCAGTCTAACTCGAAAGATGAACAACCTTCAAAGAGAGATGAAGAGGAAACAACCATTAGAATTTGCAAAAGAACGGGAAGATAACCCAAAAAGAAGAGCGAAAAAGGAACTCAGAGATAAGAATATTCAAGAATGATGGTGAGGAGAACGAAGCCTGAGAAAGTCAAAGAACTTAAAAAGACAACTGCTAGATTCAAAGAACCAAAAGTGGAGGGAAATACAGAGTCGGCTGCTCTTTGGGTTCCCTAATTAATAATGACAAACGCAGTTTTGGAAAGCCGCTAAATTAAATGCAGTGCAACTGTTCGCATTCTACCAAGCAGGCAGATTTCGATGATTTTGTTCCAAGAATGACTAAGATGCTCCTCAAAGCAAGGGGGACAGTAGGGAAAGGCCATACAACATACGAGTTACATCTCAATATCATGAAATCAAGAGTACAAAAAGTACGAATCCAAAAAAAAATATATATGATAAAATATCCTAACTTTCTGATGAGAGATCCTGAGGCTAGACAAACTTAATCTCAGCAGTAGAGGAGGAGCTCGGCAGCTCAGTAGGTAATAATCCGGAACCCAGAGGAATGGAACCTTCAGGAACACTAACACTGGGAGTCACTACCCTATCCTATGGCGAATCTTGGGCAAGGGCTTTAGTCACGAGATCAACAGAGAAAGCAATTGCAGTTGGAATAGCTGGGGAGCAGGAACCTCATGGGTTAAGCATCCAGTGGGAAGGGCCATGGAATCTCCCTCGCTGTCAGACTCAGATCTCTCCAGTTCCTCTTCAGTGGGGATAACAAAGTCAAAGTCCAAATCTGGGAAGGCCTTTGAAGCTTTGGGTTGAAAGGCTAGCCATCTAGAGGCCCACAAGGTGGTGGCTTCGTCCTTTAGCTAGGCGATCTCGCGGTCCCTCTGCTAGATCAAGGTCTTCTGACCCTCTAAGTCTTCACAAAGCTTGCCATTCGCCTCATTGAGGGTGAGATAGTCCTCCCTTGCCTGCTCCAGGGAGCTCTTGGTGTTAGAGGCTTCCTGACTGACCTTGGTCCAAGCCTCAGTCTTGAGCTCCAACTCTTCCTTAGCTAACCTTAGCTCATCATGTGCTTTCTTCTCTTCATCCTCAGCTCTACCTTTGGCCGCTAGAGAATCTTTGAGGTTAGAGGTTCGTTTCTCCACTTGCTCATTAAGATCCCGTATCTGCTCATTAAGGCTTTGTACTTGAGCCTTAAGATCCATGTTTTCGAGAGACAACTCTACAACCTTGATCTCATAAGCTTTGAGAGCTTTAGGGAAAAGTTCATAAGATCAAATCCTCATCAGCAAGCCCTTCACATGGATAGCCATCTGAAAACACGAAGTGAATTAAGAGAGTCGCATGGAGCTTTGCCGTAATATTAAAAAGGCATACTAAGGAGCTAAGACTTACAGTAGCTGCTCCCTGAAGAGCCGACGAGATGGACTCCTCGATATGCATAGAGGCGGCCCTTTGTATATCGGAATCAGGAAGAATCGAGCACATAGCCCCTACAACGAGTTCTGTATTCTCAAAGAAAGAATCCTCACCCCCCTTTGCCTCAGATTTCTTTCCCCCCTCAATCTTAATCCCTATCTGAGGTGGCTCAATAGTTTTCCCGGAAGAACTATATGTCACCGGGACAGATTGAAACTGGGGAATCACTTCCAGAGCCCTCTCAACCTCCGACGAGGAAGGAGAAGCCTGATCCTCCCCGGGGGCAGGTATGGAGGAAGGTTGAGCCTCTGGGGGAGGGAAAGTTGTTGCAACTTGAGGAGTGCTGGATAGAGGAACATGCTCTTGAGTCGTTGCATGGGAAGAAGGCCCCTCCGACTTAGGAATTTTAGTCCGGGTAACGAGACCGCTTCCATAACGGACCTGAGCCTTCCGTTTGGCGCCTTTCCCACTCTTCCTTAACAAGTCAACCTTAGCCTGGAGCTCCTCAGGGATGGACCTCATAGTAGAAGACCTTGCATAACCTAAGCAGGGTTAGCTCAGTTAACAGAAGAACAAAGAAGATAGGCATAAGAATCAATTGAAAAAGGGGATTACCTGTTATTTCGTCAGGACCGACAACGGAAAGAGGAAGAGGGGCTTCTACTTGATCTCCAGGAAGACTAAATCCTTTCTCTACCAGAACCCAGGGCTGAATAAGCTCAAGATATCTTCTCGGGCTACACTCCGACAGTTTTAACTTCACTAACTCATCCTCAGCACTAAGATCAAGCCGAACGCCTAGAAACAAAGCAAGCAGAGCAAAATTAGAAAGTCATGGTTACTAAAGCTAGACCTAACCCACTCAAGCGAGAACTCACCCAAATTCTCTGGATGAGTCCAAGCCCTAGGGATACCAAGAGTATCCGTCTTATCAGCAAGGTTGTACTCCCAATCGGTGGCCTCGACAAAGAAGAAATGCTCTTTCCAGTGTTTATGGGAAGATGGAAGATTAGAAATGACTTGCTTGGCATTGGCACGCTTGAAAATATACAAGAAGCCCTCAGAGGAGGCCAGTTTGACATTGAAAAGATCCAAAAGTAAGGGCATGTTGGGAACCCCGAGGCCTTGATCCTTAAAAAAGACCAGGAGGCCGACCAAAATACCCTAGAAGTTGGGAGAGAGCTGAGAGGGGCAGACATTAAAATGCTGTAAAACACTCTTAATAAAGGGATGTGGAGGGAACCGTAGGCCATTCTCAAAAGTGACCTCAGAGAAGCAGACCCCCTTATGAACTTGAGCAACATAAGGGGTAGATATGCCTGGGCACCAGGGTTGGATGCCAGCAGGAAACCCGTAACGAGCACTAAAAATTTTGATAAAGGAAGGTTGGACTTTGCTAGGGCCTATGAGCTCAGCATGCCTAAAGGCAGCTCCTAGGTATGATGTATCATTAGAAACTTTAACCTCACTACCTTTACCTTTGCCTTTATTAGGTTTAGGGGGCACAGCAGAAGACGATGAAGGGAGCCCCCCAGCACCCACCTCTGCGTCTACGGCATCGACGCCAGGAAAATTGTCAATTTCATCACCCACTTCACCTAAATTAGTCTCCTCCTCTGCAGAACTACTTCCTAAAAGAGATACGGAGGAGCGCGTAGCTCTAGGAGAGACAGACATGGCTGAACAAGAAAGAGGAAGATCAAAATAGTGATAAAGAAGAGGGACACTGGTCAAGCACTCCCTAATAACTGTGGGGTTAGCACAGAAACTACCAACACCAAAGACTCTCACGATCGAGCCTCAGTCTACAAAGAGGGGAAGAGGAGATAAACAAAGGTCACGGTTCCAAAAGTAAAAGAATCGATAAGCCCAGAAACACAACAACCACCTCGAATTCGAGGGATTCAGAACGAGAAGAGACGAAAAGGAGCGAGAAAACGTACCTAGCTAGGAGAGAACAACGAACAAAAGCCCAGAGCCAAATTGAAGGATGTGAGCACCACTAATTCTCGGACCAAGCGCAGAAGGTTTAACTTCAGGAGGAAAATCAAAAATTACACCGTCACAAGGGAATTTGAAATCGCAAAGGAGGGGAAAAATCGCAGGACAAAGGAAGAAGGCGAATAGAAGGGAGGCGATTCTGATAGCCATTTGAGCATTTAAAGCTTGAGGGACAAGAGTTGAAACGTGCGCGAGGATCGAGGAAGTCATGATTACCAGGAACCAACAGAAGACATGACACACGTGCAAGCTAAGATCAGCCACGTGCTTGTCTAGCTCGATCTAAAAACAACTCAACCCTTGCCCATGCTCGCATGACCCAAGGGCTGGGGGACAACTGATGATACCAAAAATAAATTCAAATATTAGCTCGGACCCCCGGATCAGGTCGGGAGGTCAGCCTAGGTGATAGAGCTCGGAGAACCAAAGCTTAACTTCGTCCAAACTGATAATATCGGGAATAATGCGGAGACAGCTGGATAGACAACGTGCATCCCCAAAATGGAAGGAATGAAAGGGCAAAAGCTAGAATCAAGGCTTAAAACTCCTAACCAACAAAGATCTTCTCCCAAAAATCGAGGAGAATCCCATGGGTGAAGGGCAAAGATCTCGCCGGGTATTCCCTAGAAATAGGAATTGCACTATAAATATTGCATGGTGCCTTAATCGAGAAAAAAACTCTGTTTTGCATCAGAAAGCGTCTTGCAAAATATTTTTGAGAGTAATATGAGTCATGGGAGTAAGAGTCTCCATTAAAGAGTGGACTAGTCGAGCTCCCCAGCCGGTGAACGACTATACTTTTACTGTGTAAATCCCCCAATCATTCCAATCCCTCAAACACCATGTCATAATCCCCACGAGTTTTGTAGCTCAGATCCAAGTTGTCAAGCATAATCCATATCTTCTACTCATCCACGTAAATTTACACCATCAAATTTAATAGTGATTTGACCCAAATTTTATACAAATGCACATACCTTAAAGGTGACATCACTTTATTATTAATCCGTATTATCACCATTCATTAAAAACATAACAAATAAATAGGAGAATAACATATATTATAATAGTAATTACTATTGTATATCATTTAATAATCATTCAAATAGGGTTTACTTTGTCTATATATAGATTTATTATATGTCATTGTTACACCAATATTCTGCAACCCTTATAAAAGTCACCAGCTTATCGACACAAATGCATATATTACTATGTGACCAATGCTTTAAAGAAAGAAACAACAAAGAAACTCAAGTACTATACTATTGACCTCAAATTCTGAAAAGTCCCATGAAATCTGATGATACCAAGAATATATTCTGAGTATGAACTCAGACACAAAAGTCAGCACAGGAGGTCGGATAGGGTATCCTGAACTCAGAGGTGCAGACTTAGATCTCACCCCAGGGGAGGTGATAGAGAAAAAACGAAGGGGACAGCTAGCTAATAGCAGGCGCCCCCAAAGCAGTAGGAAGCTACAATCAAGGCATGAAATCTCAACTAACCAAGATCCTCCCCTAAAATCAAGGAAAATCCCATGGGTGAAGGGCAAAGATTTCGCTGGATATCCCCTAGAGATAGGAATTGCACTATAAATATTGTATTGTGCCTCTATCGAGAGGCAGAGAACCCTACTTGTATCAAAATCATCTTGTAAAAACATTCTTGAGAGAAATATAGATCCTAGGAGCAAGAAACTCAATAAAAGAGTGGACTAGCCGAGCTCCTGAGCCCATGAACCACAATATTTTTGTTGTGCAAACCCCCTAATCACTCTAATC
>JAHQCQ010034308.1:0-13405 GCA_023539305.1 Ilex asprella
GTTTGATGGGTTTTTCACTTCTATTGCTCCATGATCAAACACCTTTTTGACAATGTAAGGTCCAATCCATCTTGATTTTAACTTACCAGGGAAGAGGCGGAGTCTTCAATTAAACAACAGGACCTTCTGGGAAGGTTCAAAAGATTTTCGAACAATGTTCTTGTCATGGAAAACTTTCATCTTGTTCTTTGTAATTTTAGCATTTTTCATAAGCTTCATTTCTCAATTCTTCCAATTCATTTAATTGAAGTTTTCTTGAAAGTCCAGCCTTGTCCAGGTCAAAATTCATTGCTTTAATGGCCCAGTATGCTCTATGTTTCAATTCCACAGGTAGGTGACACGATTTTTCATAGACTAATCGATAGGGAGACATGCCCAAAATTGTTTTAAAAGCAGTACGATATGCCCAGAGTGCATCAGTCAGTCTTGACAACCAATTTTTGTGATCTGGGTTTACCGTTTTTTCTAAAATTAATTTAATCTCCCGATTAGCTAATTTTGCCTGTCCACTAGTCTGTGGGTGATAAGGGGTTGCAACTTTGTGAAAAATCAGATATTTTTTCATCAAATTCCAGAAGGGACGATTCCAAAAATGAGAACCCCCATCACTTATGATTGCTTTAGGAATTCTAAATCAGGACAAAATATTTTCTTTTAAAAATTTTATCACCGTTTGGTGATCATTATTTCGGCATGGAATTGCCTCAACCCATTTGGATACATAGTCTAATGCCACTAAAATGTATAGATAGCCAAAGGAAGGTGAGAATGGTCATATAAAATCGATGCCCCAGCATTCAAGAATTTCAATCACCAAAATTGGGTTTAAGGGCATCATGTTTCTTTTTAAAATATTTTCTAGTCTTTGGCATCTATCACATGTTAAACAAAAGGTGTGGACGTCTTTAAAAAGTGTGGGCCAATAAAAACCACACTGCAAGATTTTTGCAGCGATTTTACTTGATGAAAAGTGGCCACCACATGCTTTAGAATGACAAAATGATATTACCTGTTTGCTTTCCTGAGCTAGGATGCAACGTCTTATGATCTGATTCTTACAATATTTGAATACATAGGGATCTTCCCAAAAGAAGTTACGAACCTCCCTCAAAATTTTTTTTTTGTCCATAGGAGTTAATGACGGAGGGAGTGTTCCAGTAGCTAGGAAGTTAACAATGTCTGCATACTATGGGGTTTCATCAATTATGAACAGTTGTTCATTAGAGAATTTCTTATTGATTGACAGTCTATCCTCATGGAATTCATAAGTTAATCTGGACAGATGGTCTGCCAACACATTTTCGACCCCTTTCTTATCTTTAATGACAAGATCAAACTCTTGAAGTAAGAGTATCCATCTTAAGAGCCTTGGTTTGACATCTTTCTTTGTGTGCAAAAATTTTAGGGCTGCATGGTCAGTGAAAACAGTAACAGAAGACCCAACCAGATAAGAACGAAACTTTTCCAAAGCAAAAACTACAGCAAGCAATTCTTTTTCAGTTGTTGAATAATTCATTTGAGCATCATTTAAAGTTTTGCATGCATAGTAAATTACATGGGGTTTCTTATCTTTTCTTTGCCCCAAAACAGCACCTATAACATATCACTTGCATTACACATTAGTTCAAAGGGCAGAGTCCAGTTAGGGGGTTGCATTATAGGGGCAGAAATTAACATGCCCTTTAGCTTCTCGAAAGCTTCCTGGCAAGCTTCATTCCAGTCAAAGGTTACATCCTGACTTAGGAGATGACAAATAAGTTTGGCTATAGTACTGAAGTCTTTTATGAATCTCCTGTAAAAACCTGCATGTCCCAGAAATGATCGGACATCCTTTACAGTCTTGGGTGCTGACAAATTTTCAATTAGATCAATTTTTGCCTTGTCAACTTTCATGCCCTCAGACGATACAATGTGACCCAAGACAATGCCTTGTGTTACAATGAAATAATATTTTTCCCAATTAAGCACCAAATTAACTTCTTTACACCTTATTAAAACTTTGTCTAAGTTTGCCAGACATAGATCAAATGAGTCACCATAGATAGAGAAATCGTCCATAAATATTTTCAAAAATTTTTCAACCATGTCACTAAACAAAATTAGCATGCACCTTTGAAATGTTGCAGGAGCGTTACAAAGTCCAAAAGGCATTCTTTTAAATGCAAAGGTGCCAAAGGGACATGTGAATGTGGTTTTCTCCTGATCATCTAAGGTAATCTCAATTTGATTATACCCGGAATACCCATCCAAGAAACAGTTAAATTCATGGCCTGCAATTCTTTCTAGAACTTGGTCAAGGAATGGAAGGGGAACATGGTCTTTTCTAGTCACCAAATTCAATTTTCGGTAATCAATGCACATTCGCCATCCTGTGATGACTCGAGTTGGCACTAGTTCACTGGCATCGTTTTTGACCACTGTAACCCTAGAATTTTTGGGTACAACTTGGGTTGGACTTACCCACTTGCTATCGGAGATGGAAAAGATTATTCCTGCATCTAAGAGTTTGAGTACCTTCGTTCTCACGACTTCCTTCATTTGAGGGTTAAGTCGTCTCTGTATTTGACGGGAGGGTTTTGGGTCCTCTTCAAGATATATTGCATGATTGTAGATTAACGGACTTATATCTTTCAAGTCAGAGATGGTCCACCCAATGGTGCTTTTATGTTTTTCAGAACTTCAATTAGTTTAGACCATTGCAAGTCTGTGAGCTTAGATGAGATTGCCGCTGGGTATGACTTATTTTCTCCCAAATATGCATACTTGAGATCAGATGGGAGAGGTTTTAATTCAGCCTTTGGTGGCCTATCACTTGATGAGAATTACTTTGTGCCATTTGATGAAAGTTCCTCGAATTTGGGCGCCCATGTCTCAATAGCATGAGTAGGGCAACTTTGTGGATTTGACTCATATGAGTCAGACTCAATCAGAGGTGAGTCAGTCAGAGCTTCACAGAACGTGTTGCTCAGATGTTCTTGTATCAAAGATTCAATGGAGTTCACTTCCCCTTCGTCCTCATTCTCTCCTGGGTGTTTAGCAATATTAAAAATATTCAGTTCAAGAGTCAAATCGCCAAAGGTTAATTTCATGACTCCATTCATGTAATTGATTAGTGCATTAGAAGTTGCTAGGAAGGGTCGACCAAGGATGACAGGAATTTGATTCTCTGAATGTGATGCTGGTTGAGTATCTAGAACAATGAAGTCAATTGAGAAGATAAAATTATCCACGTGGACAAGCACATCTTCAACAATGCCCCTAGAGATTTTAACAGATCTGTTCGCTAACTGGAGTGTGACACTAGTGGGTTTGAGTTCACCCAGACCCAACTGTTGGTAGACGGAATAAGGTAGCAGATTCACACTAGCTCCAATGTCTAACAGTGCTTGTTCTATCTTGAAATCTCCAATGATACATGAGACAGTTGGACATCCAGGGTACTTGTATTTTAGAGGGGTTTTGCATTGCAGCAAGGCACTGGCTTGTTCTGTTAGAAATGCTCTCTTTTGGACATTCTGGCTTCTCTTGACTGTACACAAGTTTTTTAAAAATTTGGCATAAGATGGGATCTGTTGGATTGTATCCAGAAGTGGAATGTTAATTTTCACTTGCTTGAACAGCTCGTGATTTTCTTGGTTGTTGTTCACTTTCTGGGACTTTTTGAGCCTATGAGGGAAAGGAGCTGGAATCGGACATGAAGGTTCTTTTGGTTTTGGTGATTCTGGCTCATGCTCAATCAGTTCAGTGGGCCAGGCTGTCTCAAGTCTTGATCTTGGAATTAACTTATTTCTGATTGTTTTATCAATGACCTTGCCACTCCTCAGTGTGGTGATAGATTGGGCTTGGCCTTGTGGGTTACCCATGATTGATGGGGTTCCCACCTGGAATTGGCCTTGTGGTGGTTTTGGTTGGGCAGAAAATTTGCATTTTTCTTGTGTGCCCATGGATTGGGTCAACCTTTGAATTTGGATTTTAAGATCTTCAAAGGAGTGGGTGGTCTGTGCTTTGAACTCAGTGACAGATTGGGTGGAATGTGCATTGAAGTTCATTTGAGTTTGCATGAACTGGTTCAGTGTATCTTCAAGGTTCCTTTTGTGTGGTGGTTGGTATGGTTGATATGCAGGAGCTCCTTGAGATGGTGGTTGTGCGTTTTGTGGTTGGTTCATAGGAATTGGTTGTGTGTTCCTCCAACTGAAGTTCAGGTGATTTCGCCACCCTGGATTGTATATTTCAGAGTACAGGTTGGAGTAAGGCTTGCTGAAGTTGGAGATTGCATTCCTCTGTTCTAGCTAGACTTCTTTGAACTCAGGGATGGTAGGACATTCCCAAGTAGGATATCCTGTCAATGCACAGATTCCACACACTTGTTCTATGGAAGGGCCATTATCAAATTGATGAACTTTTTCATCTCTAAAGCTTCAAGCTTTCGAGATAAAGTGGACATTTTTGCTCTCAGGTCATCATCTTCTCTTAAGAAATATTTTCCCCTTTGGGAAGTGGATGGTCTAGACTCAAAAGTGGTAGGAGTGGTTGAGTCCCATATCTGAGAACTATCAGATATGGTATCAAAAAAATTAAATGCCTCCTCCGGACTTTTATCCATAAACTCTCCTTGTGCCATTATTTCAACAAATTGACGTAGTCTAGTTGGCAAGGAGTCATAGAAAAATCCTACCAAAGTCCAATTTTCAAAAGAGTGATGGGGGCAGTCTTGGAGTAGATCTTTGAATCTCTCCCAACTTTGATAAAAAGTTTCTCCTTCTTTTACCGAAAAATTCATGATTTGTCTTTTGAGTGTATTAGTCCGGTGTAAGGGAAAAAACTTTCTAAAAAATTCATTTTGGAAGGTCTGCCAATTGGGCATGAAAAAAGCTTTTAAAGAATTTAGCCATTGTTTAGCTTTATCCCTTATAGAGAAAGGAAAAAGTTTCATTTTGGCCAGTTCAGAATTATCTTGAAATGTTCCACACACTTCTTCGAAATCCTTCATATGTAGGTATGGATTTTCTGTCTCCAATCCATGAAAAATAGGTAGTAGTTATGCTGTCCCCCGCTTTACAGTAAAGGGGGGAGCATTTGGAGGGAATACAAAACGTCTTCACGTAATCCCACAAAGTTCAAACATTAGGCACTTCTTCATCCCTCGGAGGAACGTCTCCGTTTCTTTCATTGTTTACATTATACTCTCACAAGAGTCTGCTATTGATCTAGGTGAATTTGACTCAGATTGATTTACAGACCCAGAAGATTCTGCAGACAAATTTTTGTAGTGAGGAGCGTTCTCAAACATAAAAAAAAGAAAAGAAAAAAAAAACAAAGTTATTCACAATTATTCACAGAAAAGGTCATCTTACCCTTTTCATAAAAAACACTTTTTTTTAATAAGTTCCCCGGCAACGACGCCAAAAACTTGACTTAATCCGAAATGTGTACACCCAAGTGCAGGCGGTCAAGTTGTTGTAATAATCCGGTTTGAGTCCGGAGTCGAATCCACAGGGAACTTATAGTGTTGGTGTTTCAAAGTAATCAGTAAAGGAGACCAATTAATTGTAACCTTGAGATTTTTGGGATGGTGAGATGTGGGTGATTTTCTGAAAAGAATATTGAATCCTCTTCAAGAAAGTTTACAAGATAAATGGAAATAAAGTCACTCTTTAGCTCAAGGATCGGGACATGTATTTAATTATTCGATTTATTATAATTATGCTTGATAACTCAACTAACTCCTGTGTCAACGGCGAGTTAATCGGAAGATAAAGATGACCTATTAAGGTCATGGTTCCGATGTCTTACTAGAAGTTTACAAGAATTATTTGCACCGAGAGTTATCGCGCCCACAAATAAGCAAGTATTTCTTCATGACATCCAACCATGGCTTTAATATTCTATCCTTTTAAATGAAGCTTGATAATAGGGATGATTAAAGGGTATTCATGAAGATCTAGCAGGGGTACTTGTCTTGAAACGAGAAGTCTTTCCATGCAAGAGTCATCTGTGTCATAGAAAGACTATCGATTATACAAAGTACCTTAGCTTTACTAGATGTAATCAATCATCCAATAAACAAGTGGATATGAACATTAAATATTAGAACAATACATAGTATAACCTCTGGATAATCAATACATGCCCTTCACCTCTTACTAAAGAGTGAATGATAAACTACTCACTCTTCATAGATTTGGTAAAGCTAGAAAAGTGAGTGATGCTCATCACTCTAAGCAGAGGACTCCACAAAGCAACAGTACAGGTAACGAGGAGCTAATCTTCAACAAAGAATGAGTGAATCGCGTTTCACCCTTCACAGCTTTAGTAAAGCTTTAGAAAAGTAGAAGAGTTTCACTCATCTAAGCAAGAAATGGAGCTCAAATAATGAAAGTGCAAGACATAATTAAAAGCGTGTATGTAAAAACATAAATGTAAAGACTAGAAGTAAATGAAGACATAAATGTAAAGACTAAATGTAAATCAAGAACATAAATGTAAAGACTAAATGTAAATAAAGGAATTACAACTCTTAAGCAAATGAAAGTGTAAGTATTAACGGAAAGAAAAGGAGTGGGAATTTGAACTTCTCCACTCTCTAAGAGATACTACTAAGACAATTAGAAGAACTATAAATGAGAAGTGTTGGCTACTAAATGTTGAGTGCTAAGTCCCATTTCTTTGATCTACAAACTAAGGGTATATATAGGCAAAAAGAAGGCAGGGGAGGGGGTAAAAGAATAGAGTTGGGCGTCAAAGTCAAAGTAAAAAGTCAACCACTGTGCAGGCAGTCTGTCAATACCGTTCGAACGGTAAATGACGTTCGAACGGTTTCTCTGTCTTTGATCTCTACCGTTCAAACATCAGATGGAATCAGTGCCTACCAGTTATGTCAGAAGACACGTGGTTCTTTGTAAAAATCTTCCTCCAAGTCTTTGTGCAAATCTCCCTCCAGGTCCTTGCAGAATCTTGACTGTTCTTTCCAATAATTCTAGGTGCGTTCGAACGGTGGTTGTCGTTTGAATGTGGCACTCAAGTGTCTGGGCCTTCTGACTGTAAGTCTGCAACACGCCATGTCTTCAGTCAGTCTGATCTTGTCCTTGCTCCAGTGGACGTTCGAACATTGATAATCGTTCGAACGTAGTACTCAAGTCTCCAGGGCCTTGGGTCTTGCCTACAACATAGATTATAATAGCTGGCATGATTTTCCATGACCGTTCGAACGGTATTTAACGTTCGAACGTTGCTTCCTTATTCCAAGCTTCTACAATTTGTTCCTTAAAATGTTGTGATTGCATGCAAAGGTGCTTTTTGGTGCCTTTGAACCCTTGTTCACTTTAAGACTTGAAACATCATCAGTTAAACTCCACCAAAACACAATTAGTCCAAAATGGGGCATAAGAATATACTATATTTGAGTATTAATCAGGATGCTCATCCATTCTCAAGAGATTTTCGGTAAGGATGCTTGGGAAACAATGTAGTGATTGGTGAGAGGTTCCAGGTAAGGATGCTCATCCACTCTCAAGAGGTTCCCGGTAAGGATGCTCGAGAATCAGAGGTGACCAAAAAAGGGGTGGAGGTTACCACAAAGTATGCCACCTACCGAAAGAATTGTTGGAAATGGTTTATGACCATTAATGATTATTATTTGTATGTGGTGCTCGTTTATTCATTCAAGAAATATATTTAAATAAACTTAAGGTCTTTTTTTAAAATGTCACTGCTTTATTTCAAATTACGTATCTATGTATGTTAAAAAATGAGACCGACCGTTTTAAATGCTTTTCTAAACCTTGTATGAGTTTGGGAGAATTTTTCTACAGATCTTTGTGCTCACCCTTTACCGCTAACATATTTCAGATTACCTGCTTAAGGAGGACGTAAGGGTTGAGGAGCCCGCTACTTGGGAGACTCCACTTGACAAGAGTGTGGATCCCGAGATGGACGCATAAAGCAACTTCCTTTACTTTTTTACTAGACTAGGACATTCTTTTGGAATATTGTGTAGTCTAGCTTCTTTTGTTTATTCCGCTGCGCTTCTTTAATTAATTTTTGAGATGTAACAGCCATGACTTGGACTTATTCTTTTGGATAATGGTTAAATATTCGTGAATGACAAATGAAGTCTTGTTTCTTATAGAATTATATTAGTGCTCTCAGGATATGAATGATTTTAGAATGTAATGCCACCCAGGGTGTGTTTTGGAACGTTACAAAGTTGGTATCAGAGCTTAGGCTTTAGGTCTTACATGGGAGCTGTAGGTTATGGATCACCACCAGAGATGTAGGATTAGGGTGAAGGAAATTGTTGGTCTAATTTTATATGAACCATATGCTTTAGATTAAAGTACTACTTAGGATATCTTGTACATCAATGAAAACTAAATTGTGAATTGATGAGCAGGATGAACGGTAGAAATGTACGAGGACGGGGATGCGGACGTGGGTGTGGCCGTGGAGGTCAAGCAAATCCACCACCACCACCACCTCCGGATGCCATGCAATGCATTTACCAATACTTGAGGGAGCTCACCACTCTAGTACAACACCAGAATGGTAACAACAACCACAATGGTGGAGCTCATCCTCTCGCTCAAGTACCTGGCAATGGGAACGAAGACCAAAGGATGATGGCTCTTTGGGAATTCTTAAGACAACGACCACCCAACTTCCAAGGGTGTTCCAATCCTTTGGAGGCGGATAGATGGATCCGCTGAGTGAAGAAGATCTGTGATGGCATGGGAGTTGCCGAGGAGTTGAGAGTTGGTTTGGCGACCTACCTGTTTGAGGGGGAGGCCGACTATTGGTGGGATGCCATAAAGAGGAGAAGGGACACCGACACCCTCACTTGGGAAGAGTTCGATCAACTTTTTTAAGATAAGTACTTCCCTGAATCGGTCAGAGACCGAATAAAGACGGATTTTCTTGCACTGCGATAGGGTAGTATGACCGTGGCTGAGTATGAGAGGCGGTTCGACAAGCTCTCCCGTTATGCTATGGGATTTATATCTACTGAGGCCGATAGGGCCAAGCGCTTCGAGCAGGGTCTGAGGCCGAGCATTATGGACAAATTGGTGGCTCTCAAGATCCGTGATTTTGGGGACTTGGTGGACAGATCTGCACTGGTAGAGAGAGACATAGAGGATAGCCAGCGACGATAGGACTTCTCGAGAAGAGGTTCGATCCGGACGGGTGCTAGCACTAGTGGGGCACAGAGACCAACACTATACCGTCGCCCCGACCAGACAGGTGGACAACGACTTTTGACAGCCCGAGGAGAGGGAGACACTCAGGCTAGAGCCGACATTACCCCACGATCTTGCTTTGTATGCAGAGGTGTGGGACATATTCGGATGCATTGCCCAGTTTTTCCACCTCAGGGGCCTATCCAAACCGCTAGACAGGTACTAGCAGCACGACCACCACCACCAAGGTCTGCACCGCAACGACCGATACAAGCTCAAGCCCCCGGCGGCGCCAACCAAGGGCGAGTATTTGCTTTGACTCAGCTGGAGGAGGACATTGCCAATGCCGTTGTGAAAGGTATTGTCCTTATCTATAATTCTTGGGCCCGAATATTATTTGACCTCGGTGCAACGCACTCATTTGTACGCACGACATATGCACTTGATTCGGGATTGAGTTTCGCGAAGCTGGAGCATGTTATGAACATTAGCTTGCCCATGAGAGAATAGTTAGATACTAGTCGAGTCTGCAAGGGTTGCGTACTTCGCATTGGGGAGCACGAATTGATTGTGAATTTTATTGCTTTAGAGATGAAGAGGTATGATATGATTTTCGAGATGAACTTGTTATCCACGTTCCAGGTGATAATGGATTGCTTCCGTAAGCGGATTATATATCAGTTGTCGGGAGGAGTCATTTTCAGTTTTGTGAATAACCGAGATTCTTCCCATCCATTTCCTACTACGGGTAGTAGATTCTTAAAGGCAAAAACGGGAAGTCATTTGAGTTTCTTAGCTAGCTTGATGGGAGATGATAGGGATAAAATCCTTACGGATGTGGTGTTAATTTTATCGGAGTTTCTGGATATTTTTCCCGAGGAATTACCCGGATTACCACCACATAGAAAAATTGAGTTCAAGATCAATCTCTATCTGGGAACCGAACCCATATCCATTGCTCCCTATCGGATGGCACCTTTGAAGTTGAAGGAGCTAAGGAAGCAGTTGGATCACCTGTTGGCGATTGAGTTTATCCGTCTAAGCACTTTACCTTGGGGAGCCCCAGTCCTCTTTGTGAAGAAAATGGATGAGACTCTACAGTTGTGCACAGATTACCAGTGGTTGAATCGGGTTACCATGAAGAATAAGTATCCGTTGCCAAGAATTGATGACTTATTTGATCAGTTGAAGGGTTCAAAATATTATTCCAAGATTGATCTTCGCACGGGGTATCATCAGCTGCGGATTAAGAAGGAGGATATTCCTAAGACTTCTTTCCGTACCCGGTATGGTCATTTCGAGTATACGGTGATGCCGTTCGGATTGACTAATGCCCCCGCAGCCTTCATGGATTTGATGTACAGAGTCTTTCGGCCTTACCTCGATCAATTTGTCATTGTGTTTATTGATGACATATTGATTACTCACAGACTGATGAGTGCATAATATTTCATATTTGAAGCCTCATTACGTGCATTTAAACTCAACTTTTGCATCTAAGTACTTAGTGTTAGCCGATTTTATGAACAATGTTAAAGTTTCGATGTTGCCTCGTTACGTGCATTTAAACTCAACTTTTGCATCTAAGTACTTAGTGTTAGCCGATTTTATGAACAATGTTGAAGTTTCGATGTTGCATGTATTTATAGCTTAAATCATTGATTTTAGGACCTTGCAACTATGTTGAATGTGTGGTGAAGGCATGGACACAATACATGAAGAATTGGAGGCTTAAAAGTGAAAAAATCAAGGAGGTATTGATGTTTGGGAACAAAGGCACCAGCTGCCACATTATTTGGAAGAAGAGCCTTGGTTTTCCTCTATTTTGACCATGATCTTCTTCGAATCTGAAAAAGTGAAAAACATGAAAGTTGTATATCTATATGTCTTCTGTATTGTTGCAAAATTTCAGCTCAATCCAACAGTTGGATCAAAAGTTATTATTATTCTACAAAAAGTGGTCTAGAGCAAAAAAATAGTACCGGCACGTAGTACCGGTACACTCCCTGAAGCACCCCCGAACCTCCTGCAACCTATCTCCACTTGCTTGGGGGCCCACATAAACTTCTCCCACTTGCCCCCAACATTTCATTACACATCTACATGCCTTCCTTACACAATTTGAAGACTTATGAGGCTTGACATTTATGAAGGATGGGAGATAAGTGTGCTTGCCAGGGAGTTGCTGGGTAGGCTTTCCTAGCCTGTCAAAGTCCATCCATTCAGCCCCCTCTTGATGGGAAGCCTACACACACCTTAGGGGGACCACCATGCATAAAAATTAAAGGCTCACACTCCATTATATTCAGCATTACACAACCATTTGAAGTGTGGCTACCTAAGCTTAGGAAATCCAAGGAAGAAGATGATGAATAGTGATTAGAAAGTTTATGTTTTTGCATTTTCCTCTCCATTCAAGGTGTAGTAAGCTTTTAATCTCTTGTAATTTTTAACTCTTACACCTTAATGTCATTTACTTCAAATCTATTCCAAGTTTAATTACATGTTCTTCATTTCACCATTGTTGTTCATGTTTTTCTTCATTTCCTAGCTTTAAAATGGGTATTGTATATTTTTCTTCATAGTTTAAGTTTTATTGCTTTAAGTTATGTTCTAAGCTTCATGTCTTCATTATGTCTCTTTACATTATGATATTCTTTCTTGTAAACATGATAAGCTAGATTTTTAGTTGGCCAATCCAAGGAAAATCTCCTCGTGGGGATTCCATTTCAACTCTTCTTCTTTCCTCCACTCGGTGTATGGTGGTTCGGTTTGACTGGGTTGAGTGTGGACGTGGTGGTGAGTCTTTGATATGTTGTAGGCATTTGTCACGAGATATGCTTGGATCCTCACCTCCATTTGGTTGTGAGTCTTTGATATTCCGTAGACTTGCCACGGTTTATGCTTAGATCCTCATTTCCATTTGTTCTGAGCTTTCCACAAATCAATCGTTCACCTATGCACCATTGGAGGAAGCTTTCGAGTGGAGCTGGGTTTCCCATTGGAATGACCTATTTGGATTAGCCAACACTTGTTTTATTACATTTTCATTAAGAACACAACTGTCCAAAACACAAACAAAAGATTTTACATTTTTTCTTTTTCACAAAATCACCTTTACACACTTGAACTTTCCTTCCCTGAGGAGACGACCTTGGAATACTTTTCCAAGTAAAACACCGACATTCAAAAGACTCCTTGCGATTGGGGAGCACTTTTGTTCACATTTCACATTTCATACATTTTGTTCATTCCATTTCATCACCATCATTCCGTTGCCCTTTCTCTTGCATGAATCCGAGTGAGAGTGACACTTACCCACACATATAAACCATATACATATTTGAGGGTTCATGTTAGGAGCTTAGGAACAACAACGGTTCTCAACAATCACAGACTCAGGAGGAACATGCTCGTCATCTCTCTATTGTGCTACAAACATTGAGAGAACATAAGTTATATGCGAAGATGAGCAAGTGTGAGTTTTGGATGAAGGAAGTGCAGTTCCTTGGCCATGTTGTGTCCAAGCAAGGAGTAGCGGTTGATCCCACAAAGATTGAGGCCGTGATGAAATGGGAACCACTGAAGAACGTTATAGAAGTATAGAGTTTCTTGGGGTTAGCCGGCTATTATCGTAGGTTTTTGGAAGGGTTCTCCAAGCTTGTGATGCCGATGACTCGCCTTACAAAGAAGGGGGAGAAATTTTTGTGGACTCAAGCGTATGAACTAGCTTTTCGCACCTTGAAGGAGAAGTTAATGACGACACTTATCCACATCATTCCGAGCAGTGGGAAAGGCTACAATGTCTACACCGATGCTTCACTACGAGGCTTGAGATGCGTTCTAATGCAAGGAGGGAAGGTAGTGGCTTATGGCTCGAGGAAACTCAAGGTGCATGAGCAGAATTATCCCACACATGACTTGGAGCTGGCTGCGGTGGTGTTTGCTCTTAAGTTGTGGAGATGTTATTTATACGGGGAGAAATTTCAAGTATTCTCGGACCATAAAAGCCTCAAGTATATCTTTACACAGAAAGACTTGAATCTCCGGCAGAGAAGGTGGATTGAGTACTTGGAAGATTATGAGTTCACGCTCAACTACCATCCGGGGAAAGCTAATGTAGTTGCCGATGCTCTTAGCAGGAAGTCTCGGGGTGAAATCAATTCTCTTGTGGTAAATAGGTGGAAAATGATTGATACATTGGAGGAGTACGATCTATGGGTGGATGGACC
>JAHQCQ010034309.1:0-13400 GCA_023539305.1 Ilex asprella
TTCTCTGTAAAAATAACCCACCCCTTGCAAATCCATGACCATATTCCTAAAATACCCAGTCATTTGTCTATTAATTTTCATTATATGTTTGTATTTGTACATGACTGTTCTTCTTCTAGCTGTACTTAGGTTGAAGGATTTTCAGCCTTGCCAAAACCCTTATCTCAAAGAATGATAATCAAATTGAGTATTTTCTTTGCAGGTTTTGGCAGATGAACGGATCTCGAGTTCTCAAACCCTAACTCTATTTGCAGTTCTGGTAAATTCGAATCATTTGAAAAATAGTTCAGTTTGTTGAGGAGTGTTGTGATCTATAGTTTTAGTTTGTTTCAGTTTTATATTTGCGTATGTTTACAGTATTTTTGATTATGATCGTGTCGAATGCAGCTTCAATTGTCTTTGTGACTGGTAGACATTAAAGAACCGGATAGGGTGTCTGTAGTTTAGCAAGTATAGACAATAAGCTTTTTTGGTTTAGTTTAAGCATTTTTTGCACTTTTTCATCTGATGTGCATGCTGTGATAATGGGAAAAGCAAGAGATGTGAAAAATTAAAATCCGAGAACAACAAGCAAAACCATTGTGTGGCAGAAGCTCTTTTGCTAAATGTCGTCGTTTCAAATAACTGGGTGCTTGTTACCAATGTGGCAGAATATTTCACATGAAAAAACATAATCGGTGTTCTAAACCAATTTCGGGTCGCGCGACCGATCGATTAAACTGGATAGTGTATGGGCAGAATAAGGATTTTTCTGACACGCCATCCTATTCCACTCCGGGACTCACACGTTATGTGTGACAAGAAGTTGGAAGGGTCACTAATAATAACATAGACACAAGCGACGACTCGCATTAGATTTTTTTTCTTCTTTTGACAAAGCTGTGGAAAAGTGTGTATTTGGGGATTAAGATAAATGGTCCGAATAGTTGTAAAAAGTATAAATATCTTGTTATTAGATGTGCAAAAATAAAGATGTGAGCCGAGTAAAGAATGTCCTAAAATACCAACTTGTAGCGTAGGTAGGGACTTGTTCTTGAGACGCAATAGTCTTTCAAGTTCAATTGGTGCATCTAGTCTTCTTTCAATTTTCATAGATAAATGAGTATGTTAATAATTTTTAATTTTATTTAATGTTCGAAAAAAAATTTACATACTCATTTATCTTTGAAAAATAGTATGTTAATAATTTTGAATTTTATTTAATGTTCTGAAAAAAAAAAATCGGTATCCCATCTCCCATGTTACTTTCATTGCATGATTCTTTGTGCATTGAGAACAATGCATAGTTCACGTTGGGGGGGTGAGGTGCACCATTTACATATTCTACCAATTTTTGTATAAAATAAGTTGAAAATGTGAAAATTTAAAAAAAAAATGGATAATTTTTGTAAAAAATATTCAATATTGAACTATATTCCCCTACCCTAATTGTTGTGGGATTTGTGATTACTTGATCTTCATTTTAAACTTTGAGTACATGAGCACATTATAGAAGTTTATTCTATTACTAAGAGTATCACATACTTGTTTGCTTTTGAACTCAACCATAAATGTACCTTAAACTTGTAATTTTGACAATTTACGGATTGAGTTCCCATTTAGTACTTGACATGAATAGTGAAGATGAGTAAGAACCCATGTGAGATTTAGTGACAATCCTTGTTGGAGGGAACTTACATTTACTCAAGGTACAATTGTTCAAATTCAATATTTGTTCAATAATCTCATTATGTTTGTTTTGGTTAGGTGCATTTGGGTAGTTAATTGACTTTGTCTTGATATATAAAATGTTTCCATATGCTTATCTAGAGGTGATCTTAGGCCATTTTTGAATATTTTGACCCTTAGCCTTCTTCTTGAGAAAATATTATTCGTAGTGTCGTGATTGAGCCTTAATTGAATTCAATTTTACACCATACATATGACCAAGCCAATGAAAATGATAAATATCTACCTTACCTTGGTTGTTCCTAATGTTGAGTATGAATAATCATAAAAGAGAAGGAAGTATGGTGTGAGAACTCAAACAAACGAATTAATGATATTAAAACTCAAGGAGTTCAAAAAAAAAATGAGAAAGCCAAGAAAAAGAAGAAAAGGGGTGAGAGGAAAAGAAAAGAAAGAAAAAGAAACAAAGAGTGAAGTGATGGTATTAAACTAGAAATCTCATAAAAAGGAAGATCTTTTTGAAATAAAAGTCATTCACTCGGAGCAACTCTCTTTGTTATCTTATATCCTTCGTTTCACTTACTTCAATATCACCCCAAGGCCTCATTACAACCCGTGAAAGTCCTAAATGATCTAGAGAAGCATGAGGGATGTACACTTTTTAAGAAAAGTTAATTTTGCTATCTAGTGCCCTAACATTCATTTCATGAGATTATGCCAAGGTTGTTTCATTTTTATGCATGTGCTTCATTTTTGGATTATATGTGAGTATATTTCGTTTGAACACAATATTTTATCTCACATATACACATGGAGAGCATGACAGATAATCATTGTGTGATTCATTTTTGAGAGAAATCCTTGGTGAGTTTTGCATCAAAGCTGAATTTGGATAGCTATGTGAATGTGGATTCCGTTGTATAAATGTTTAAAATTACATGTTCATTTCACACACACATGAGTTTTGAAAGGAAATGTGTATGTGGATACTCTAGAATAGCATTTAAAACTATGATGTGTCTCATGTGTGATTAGTTTAGATTCAGAGGACAAAGCAATTTTAACATCCCAGTGCTAATTAAGATGAGGGAATATACTTTAAATATTGGACATAAAAAAAAAAAAGAAGTTTGTAGGTACCTTCACTGAAAACCTTCACGAGACAAAACTCGTCCACTAGGGATCACCTAGGGGTTTAACGGCTTGTTGCATATGCTAAATGCAATCGTGTTATCTACGAAAGTGATGTTTTCTGTTGTTATTTATTACTAGAGACTAGTAATGTTTAAGTTAGGAGGTGTGATTAATCCTAATTAATGCATGATTTAATTAAGTTAATAGGTCAATTGTGTTCGTTAAACAAAGTTAAACTAATCAAAATTGCCCTATTAAGGTTAGTGTGTGAATTAGGGTTAATGCATTAATTGTTGTTCTTTTCAGGGTTTTATGCGTCAAAGCTACAAACTACCGGAGAGCCAAGACTACAAATTCTAAGATGATAATTATTAAACTTCTAAATAAAAAGAGATTAAAGTAATTCAAATGTCATATTTTGGAAGCTTGTGAAATGACAACCTTTGGAAGCTTGTGAATAACAACCTTTGGAAGCTTGTGAATGACAACTTTTGGAAAATTGTGAATGACAACATTTGAAAACTTGTGAATGTCATCCCTTGGGCATGTGAATGGTATTTTTGGGATTTGTGGATGTGATCCCTTGGAGTTTGTAAAGGCTTTGCCTATAAATACCACCCCTTTGTGGCTTGTAGAGACATACGTTTTTTGCTTGACATAAGTTTTTGAGAGAAATAAGTTTTTGTTAGATAAAAGTTTTTGCTAGAGTTATTGGTTGTGGAAATCCCTCCAAGTTGTTATTGTTTTCTTTCTTCCCTTAGAGGAATGAAACTCTTCCACTTTTCTAGAGCTTTACCGAAGCCGTGAAGGGTGAAACGTGATTCATTCATTCTTTGTCGAAGATCGTTTATATTAATGCATTTCGTTTATTATTTTCTTTGTATTGTTACTTTCTTTTATGATATTATCATCTCTTGGTTGTGGAATACCCACCAAGTAGTATTGATTGGTTGCGGAATACCCACTAATTAATTATTATTTTCTTTTATTGTGTTATTATCTCTTGATTGTGGAATACCCACCAAGTAGTATTGCTTGGTTGTAGAATACCCACCAATTAATTATTGCTTTCTTTTAATTTAAGTCTTGTTTTATTTTACTTCCATTGTTGGATCTTCTTTCTTCCCTTAGAGGAGTGAAACTCTTCCACTTTTCTAGAGGTTCACCGAAACCATGAAGGGTGGAACGTGATTCACTCATTTTTTGTCGAAGATAGTTTATATTGATGCATTTCATTTATGCTTAATTCTAACATTTATTTCTTTATAATGCCTTCCCATTTAATTGTTGTCTTTACTTTAACTATGAGTAGCTAAGCTTTTAGTTGGCTAATCCAAGGGAAACCTCCTCTTGGGTATGTCATTTCAACTCGTTGCCTTTCCTCCTCTCGGTGTACGATAGTTCGGTTTGACTGGGTTGAGAGTGGATGTGGTTGTGAGTCTTTGATATCCCGTAGGCCTGGTCACGGGTTATGCTTAGATCCTCATCATCTCGTCCCTAGCTTCCCATGAATCAATCATTCATCTATGCTCTATTGGAGGAAGGATTTGGGTTGAATGATATTCTCATTGGAGTAACCCCTTGGATTAGCAAACATTTATCTTCTCACTTCATTTCCGTCACTTCACCAAACAACTTTCAAACCACAAGGATTTTACACTTTTTTTTACTCAAAATCACCTTCCCCTCGGTTTACTTCCTTCCCCGTAGAAACGACCTTGAAATACCACCAAGTAAAATACGACTCACAAAAGTTTCCTTGCGATTGAGGAGCACTTTTGTTCACACACACACACACACATTTCATTCATTCCATTCCATTCCATTTTCTCCTAGCCCTTTCTTTTGACATCGTCCCAAGGGAGAGTGACATTTTTTCCCTCACACATACATCAAGGGAGATGTTAGTAAGTTAGGAACTGCAGGGAAAATATTCAATCAGTCCTCTCCTAGCTCTACCTTACTCCTCATTGCTTTTGCACTCCAACGCAAGTCCAAGAACAAAGCCTACCCAAGTCAAGTCCAGGTCCAGGTCCACTTCAAGTCTATGTCCAAGTCCACTTCAAATTCAAGTCCAGGTCCACTCCGAGTTCAGGTCCAGGTCCACTTCAAGTCCAGGTCCAGGTCCAGGTTCACTCCGAGTCCAGGTCCAGGTCCACTCCTAGTCCAAGTCCAGGTCCACTCCAAGTCCAGGTCCAGGTGGGCGTCACCCAGGTACTCCTACAAGTGGGCGTCGCCCATGCTCCTCCAAGGGGCGCCACCCATATGACTCCAAATGGTCCTCTCCTTGACAATTTGACTCCAACATAAGTCCAGGTCCACTCTGAGTCCAGGTCCAGGTCCACTCCAAGTCCAAGTCCAGGTGGGCGTCGCACATATGGCTCCTAGTGGTCCTCTCCTTGGCCACTTGACTCCAACATAAGTCCAGCATCAAGAGCAAGAGTGAGCCCAGTCCAACTCAGGATAATCCTCCGACTGAATAGGAACACGAGTGAGAAGATACCGGGATTGAGTCCTACTAAAATTGGACTTACCAAAGTGGTAGAGACCTTCTTTATCACGCCACCGCCTCACCCTTTTTTACCCTAACTATATAATGTAAGCTCTCTCAGCATTGAAGGCACGCCTCCAAGGCTTCTACACCCACACTCTTACACATACACATACATTGCTATCTCTCTCCCTCTTTCTAAGCACTATAAACTCTTCGGAGTACTTTGATACATTAATAAAGATCGCCGGCCACCATTGTCATTCAAGAAAGTGGACGTAAGTCACCCGGACCGAACCACTATAAATCTTGGTGTTGACTCTATATTTACCGTTTAACCATTGATTGTCATTGATTGCCTATTTACTGCTCTTTAATTATACATTATCATTCTCTTGACTGTTGATTTTGCACGAAGACGATTTTGTGCATCATCAGTTTGGCGCCGTCTGTGGGAACGACATAGTTTCTACTACTTCTCAATCCCCTTTGCAATCCATGGCGATTACGACCAGATCGATGTCTCAACAACCCAGCACATCGGGAGGAGACCCAGCCTCCCCTCGCACCTTCGGAGCTTTGTGCTACAGCGACCGGTCAGCAACAACAACTCCTCCAAACTATGCAATTGCTGGTGAATCAAAACCAACAGATCATCCAACTGATGCTCGCCCAAGGAGGTGTTACCCCTCATCTAGAAGGAGTAGTCTTTATCCCTCCGACAGGGGAGGAACAACAACCTGCACCTCATGAGCGTCAAGCAGCCCCTCAACATGGGGCCCCTTGGTAGAATGCCCTGCGACCACAGGGCGCCCCTCTCCTAGCAGTCCCTCCTCAACGAGCAGGGAGTTCGTGCATTCCTTCTTCTCATGTGCATGCGCATGAGGACGAAGGAGAGAGTCAATATAGAGACCATGAAAGCCAGTACTATCACCCGATCGAGGATGTCTCCAACCAGTGGGACGAGAAGATAAGGGAAGTGCAAAACCAGCTTGGCAATGCCCTCAACGCCATCAAGGCACAGACGCCTACGACCGTGGACTACTTGGTAAGACGCACTGACACGCCTTTTATCACTGATATTGTCAACTATCCACTGCCTTCAAAGTTCAAGATGCCCAACATCGAAACCTTCGATGGCAATAGAGACCCCCTCGACCATCTGGATACCTACAAGTCCCTCATACAACTCCAGAACCTGCCTGAGGAGATTATGTGTAGGGCTTTCCCTACCACTTTGAAGGGGTCCGCTCGCCAATAGTTCTCCAAACTTAGGCCCTCTTCCATCTGCTCTTTCGCAGAGCTGAGTAGGTTTTTCATCTCCCACTTCATTGGGGGACGCCGACATCAGAGACTAGTGACCCACCTACTCACCATCAAATAAGACAGGGATGAAAGCCTGAGAGACTACCTCACCCGCTTCAATGAAGGGGTCCTCCAGGTCGAGGAGTCAGATGATAAGGTATCTCTTGTCGCCTTTATCGTCGGCCTTCGCTCCTCCAGCTTCATGTTCTCTGTCATCAAGAAATCGCCCTCCAGCATGCCAGAGCTGCTGTCAAGGGCTCAGAATTACATAAATGCCGAGGATGTCACTAAGGCTAAACGAGGTGAGTCCTCCCATGGGAGTGAGAAGAGGAAGGACATCTGTGAGGACAGGTGGGAAGCAGAGAACAAAAGGAATAGGACAGAGAGAGTCTCTGTCAAGGACCGCCTTTGTCCTCCACATTTGAGAGAGCTACAGTCTTTCACACCACTCAACACCTCAATAGAGCACATCCTATTTCAGATACAAGATGACCCCATGCTCCGTTGGCCTGGAAAAATGAAGTCCGCCCCAAACCACAGAAATCACAAGTACTGTTGCTTCCACCGCGACCATGATCACGACACATGTGACTGCTATGAGCTTAAGAGGCAGGTCGAAGAGCTCATACAACGTGACCAGTTGAGACAATACGTTGCTGGCAGAGGACAACTCCTACCACCTGGTCGGGACTAGGACGACATAGAATGCCAGCAACCCCTCAGAGAAATTCAGACAATCTCTTGAGGGCTACAACTCCGTCAGGGAAACATTGACTCACCTATGGGACAAACCTGAAAATTTTATCTATCTTTCCAGTTGATTTATTTTGTTATTCATTATTTCCTGAAATAAAACTTTGCAATGATCGTGTTCATAACTGTTTTGCTTTCATTTTAAACAGCTTATGATCCAACATCAGGCGCCCAGACAAGGGGTGTCGCCCTCTCCACCTTGGGCGCCCCCATGATGTCGCACAGACGAGAAGTCTCACCCTCTCCACTTTAGGCGCCTCTATGACGGCCTCGTCCTCTCCACTTTGGGCGCTCCTCTTGATATCGCTTGATGTCAGCCTCGCCCTCTTCACTTTTAGCGCTCTCCATGACGCCCAAACGAGGGGTCTCGCCCTCTCCACCTAGGCGTCCCAGATGATGGGTCTCACCCACTCTCACTAGGCACCCTAGACAATGGGTCTCACTCCTTCTCACTAGGCGCCCTAGACAATGGGTCTCACCCCCTCTCATTAGGCGCCTAGACGATGGGTCTCACCCCTCTCACTAGGCGCCCAGCTTCTCCTCAGAGCCCTCCTCGTCTCCATCTTAATGGAATGAGAGAGCCTTCCTTATCACCATCTCACTGGAATGAGTCAATAGAAAGAGTCGCAGGCATCCAGCTCATCAGCACCCTTCTCATCTCCATCTCTATGGAATGAGCCTCAGGCGTCCAGCTCCTCAGAGCCCTCCTCATCTCCATCTCTATGGAATGAGCCTCAGGTGGCCAGCTCCTCAAAGCCCTCCTCATCTCCATCTCAATGGGATGAGAGAGCCCTCCTCATATCCATCTCAATGGAATGAGTCTCCGCCATGACAGCCTACTTCTGAGCTATACGTAGTTGTACCAACTGCTTGTGGCATCCTCTCGTGCCTGCCACCCGAGCCCTACTGCTCCGCAGCACTTTCTCGTGTTTTCCACCTAGCCCTACCTGCCCCCCGACATCTTCTTGTGTCTGTCGTCCGAGCTCTACCTGCTCTTCAACAGCCCCCGTGCCTGCCACTCTGATATCCCAGGGGCCACAGACTTCCAAAGTCCCTCGTTGACCAAAGTCAAGTCAAAGCAGGACAGCTATGTAGAGTTACAGCCCCCGTAGAAGACCACACAGGAGTCTCAACTCCTATAGTAGTACAAAGGCTAGCACAGAAGCCCCAGTTTGAAAAATAGTGGGGGCATTACTCGGACCCATCTCACGGGAAGCAACCTGACAATCAGACTTTGACCAAGAAGCACTGAGGGCATCAAACATTACCCTCTTAACAGAGGGGAAAACACCACTCTCCACCATAGCCTTATCAACAGGAGCTCCTGAAATGAGAGACAAGATGCCCTGCCAGCCTCATGGCGTTACTTAAAGCACTCTACTAGCCTTCAAGTGGCGCCCGTCTACCTGGTGTCCACTTGCTGAGCGCCCGCCTACCTGGCACCCTCCTGCCTAGCGTCCACCTAACTAGCACCCTCGCCTTGGACAGCCTAGCATTGCCCATGACAGACGCGCAGACGCCGCCCATAACAGCTGTGCAAGCCTCGCCCACAACAGCTACATGGGTGCCACCCACCAAGTCTCGTGCTCTAAGTTAGCATATAACATGCAACCAACCACATGGGTGTCATCCTCATTGTCTTGTGCGTCTACCTCTTGCCTTGGGCGCCTAGGCAGCCTCACCCACTACCACATTTATCAGTAAGTTCTAAAAGTCCCCGAAGACGAAAAGGTACCAAAGGGAATGCAAGAAAAATCCTACTCACTCCGACGAAGATGAAACACATGCCCACAACCCCTTCCTCTCACCAAAAGTCAGAGGCTTGAGGGCATGGGGGGCAAATGACGAGCCCGAATTTAATTGGACCGGGCCCAATGGAAAAAAACCTATAAATCCCAAAAGGAGGCCAAAGTCGAGGTTGGGTCGACCCATCAGGTGAGAGTCCAAAGGAAGACAAAGGAATCAATGCCCGCATCAAAGAACTAAGAGACGCCGCCCAAAGTCCAGGTGGGTGTCGCACATATACCCCCTCTAAAAGGCGTCGCTCATGACTCCAAAGGTGTGGGTTTTTCTTTTGGTCCTCTCCTAGCTCTACCTTGCTCCTCATGGCTTTTGCACTCCAACGCAAGTCCAAGAACAAAGCCTACCCAAGCCAAGTCCAGGTCCAGGTCCACTTCAAGTCCAGGTCCAGGTCCACTTCAAGTCAAGGTCCAGGTCCACTCCGAGTTCAGGTCCAGGTCCATTTCAAGTCCAGGTCCAGGTTCACTTCGAGTCCAGGTCCAGGTCCACTCCCAATCTAGGTCCAGGTCCACTCCAAGTCCAGGTCCAGGTCCACTCCAAGTCTAGGGTCAGGTCCAGGTCCACTCCAAGTCCAGGTCCAGGTGGGCGTCGCCCAGGTATTCCTATAAGTGGGCGTCGCCCAGGTATTCCTATAAGTGGGCGTCACCCATGCTCCTCTAAGGGGCGCCGCCCATATGGCTCCAAATGGTCCTCTCCTTGGCCACTTGACTCCAACATAAGTCCAGGTCCACTCTGAGTCCAGGTCCAAGTCCACTCCAAGTCTAGGTCCAGATGGGCGTCGCCCATGCTCCTCCAAGGGATGCCGCCCATATGGTTCCAAATAGTCATCTCCTTGGCCACTTGACTCCAACATAAGTCCAACATCAAGAGCAAGAGTGAGCCTAGTCCAACTCAGGATTATCCTCCGACTGAATAGGAACACGAGTGAGAAGATACCGGGATTGAGTCCTACTAAAATTGGACTTACCAAAGTGGTAGAGACCTTCTTTATCACGCCACTGCCTCACCCTTTCTTACCCTAACTATATAATGTAAGTCCTTTCAACATTGAGGGCACGCCTCCAAGACCTCTACACCCACACTCTTACACATACACATACACTACTATCTCTCTCCCTCTGTCTAAGCACTGTAAACTCTCCGGAGTACCTTGATACATTAATAAAGATCGTCGGCTACCGTTGTCATTCAAGAAAGTGAACGTAGGTCACCCGGACCGAACCACTATAAATCTTGGTGTTGACTCTATATTTACCGTTTAACCATTGATTGTCATTAATTGCCTATTTACTGCTCTTTAATTATACATTATCATTCTCTTGACTGTTGATCTTGCACGAAGACGATTTTGTGCATCATCAACTTTGACCACCTAAATTCAAAAAAAAAATTACATTAAATCAGGAACACTCCAAATTACACAACTAACCAAACCGGAAAAAGGAAAAAAAGGAACTAAAAGTCACTTACATCTAAAAGTCAATAACTCGTGCCTAAAGACACGATGAAATATAAAAATTGAATTCCTAAAAAAAAGTCCACTATACAACTTTTTAAAAAAAAAATAGACAAAATCAGTAACTGAAGACATTGTGTAACACAAAATCGAGCACTAATCATGTAATACAAAAAAATTAAATAGAATACAAATATTTCACGTCTAATTCTACCTTAACAAATATTTCACATCTAATTCTAACTTCTGTCAAACATACATTGGGCGGTGTGTGTTTGTTAAGTGAGTGTGATGTATGGGCTGTGTGTGCAGGCTGAGTGTGAGTTGTGTGTGTTGGTGTGCATTATGTGTGTGTGTGAAGCATATAAAATTGATGGGAGTTCAACAAATGAAAAATGAAACCAAATTTGTTAAACTAAATTCAACCACCTATTTTTATCAAATATTCAATTACAAATAAGAATAATTCATGCCTGAGGGCATGAAACAACTAAAAAAAATCGAATATTGAATTTGAACGTGAAATAATCAAGCACTGAACTTGGACACGTACTAAACTGAAAGCCTAAACTTGGCCTATATCACGTGTCATTCAGGCAATGTACATAGTTCTTAAACACGAAACAATCAAATAATAAACATAAACATGCATTAAACTGAAAATCGTTTGGTCATTTTTAATGTCATGACTTTAGTGAAATAAAAAGGGTGAAAATGTTTTTGTTTCAGTTATTAGAAAGATGGTTAAAGCTTGAATGTACCATTTATGTTATTTAATCTAAAAATACTTATTTTGTTCTTTTAAAAATATTTGGACATAATTTCACCTAAAAATATGATCTCAATAGATTATCAACCTACATAAAAAATCAATAAAATACTAATTACACAATCTACCATACAAAATACAAACAAACTGTGAAACCAATTGCAATCCTCAACCTATATTACACCAATTCAATCAAATTGTGTAATCTATTTTAAATGAAGACCCACAAAACAATTAGTGGTGTCTATACAATGGACCAAGTAATGCACGGTACAAGACAATATACTGTACAATTTGTGGTGTCTATACAAAATAATTTTTATGCTAATGTGTGTTCGATCAAATGTCTCAATGGTATTGTTTGGAACACCCATTGTTAGCATAATGGGTTTTCGATGAAATGTCTCAATAAGTGGATTGATAATTCTTATGCTAATGTGTGTATAATGATTTTCAATGTGGACCCTTGCCCCGCTATATATTTGTTTTCTTCATTTATTCCAAGGACCAATATTTTATACCAAGGCAAGTAATGGTATTGAACATAGTTTGAGATCACTGGAAATATATGCTTTATTATTTTTTCTCTATTATTTAAGAGTAAAGCTAAAGATAAATACATCAGCAAAACCGCAAAGGTCAATCTTCATGGCCTTGAGACCTTGTGCATTCCTATTCCCATAATAGAATTTGGGCAGAACACGAAAGACAACCTATGACAGGATAGACTCAAACATCAGGCCACTTCCTAAGTAATGTAAATAAGCTCCAACTCATTCCAGTTTAAGTCAATTCATTTAAGTCAACAAATAATTTAGCATGGATATCAAATGCTCACTTCAGAAACCAAATTCAGCTTTCTCCATCTAAAACACCCCTTAAACACATACACACACATGTAGAAAGAACAATATCATCTTCTAAATACCCATATTTGACTCCACTACCTAAGTTGTGTAATCCTAAATTTCGAATCTCATAAAATTAATCCTTAGAACATCTAATTGTTAGCACTTATTTATTGGCCAAATCATCCGCATGGCGTAGGTATCCACTCCACTACCAAGTAACAATAATTTTGATCAAGTATTTAAAGTTTATTCATTTGTTTTCTAATGCTATAGAGCATTCAACAATAGTTTTGTTAAAAGGGAGAGAGAAAGCACGAAATTACAAACCTCCATTGTCAAAGTGTAAGTGTATGTGTATGTGTACAACACTTCACTATCTTGCTCAGCCATATGGAGTTGACAAAATATGTCATCTTTTGTCTTTCCCTTGCTTCACATATGTCTCCCGCTGAATTTTCAGTAAAAATTTGAAGTGGCTCAATTTGTTCTGCTAGTGGAGGTGAATTTCATTTAGGCATACACAAAAGCCACCAAAATTGCATATAAAGATTCAGAAACCAAATGGTCTCATTATCATATTGGTTCATTTGGCTAATGAGAACAATACATTCCGATTGTCCAATAGGTACCTGTCATCTTAACTTACATATCGGGAAAAGTGCCAAGCGTTTTAGATTTAGAAAGAACGATATCATCTTCTAAATACCCATTTGACTCCCCTACCAAGTTGAAACCAACTGCTGGAACAGTGACGTGAATAGTGACGTCCTGCAGCATAAGCCAGCTGAAGGAATTCAGCTGCAGCAGTCAAAATAGTCCAGCAACACAGTAATGGTGAAGCCAGACGTGTTTGGTATACATAGGTAAGTAATGGTATTGAACATAGTTTGAGATCACCGGAAATATATGCTTTATTATTTTTTCTCTATAATTAAAGAGTAAAGCTAAAGACAAATACATCAGCAACACCATAATAGAATTTGGGCATTCTACTCCCATAATAGAATTTGGGCAGAACACCAAAGGCAACCTATGACAGGATAGACTCAAACATCAGGCCACTTCTCAAGTCATGTAAATAAGCTCCAATTCATTTAAGTCAATAGATAATTTAGCATGGATATCAAATGATCCCTTCAGAACCCAAATTCAGCTTTCTCCATCTAAAACACT
>JAHQCQ010041032.1:0-29713 GCA_023539305.1 Ilex asprella
AAGACCGGGTCGCTGAATCAATGAGGTCGCTGACTAGAGCTTCTTCGCCCATGAAAGTCCTTGGCGAAACTACTTTAAAAGTAGTAGGAGTTGGAATCCATCTATCATGCCACAGCTTGATGTTGGCTACGTCACCAACCCGCTATCTCGAACCCACCTCCATCACCCTTCTTGCTTCAAAAATACTACGCCAAGTATAGGAGGGCCGATGACCTATAGCCGTCAAGAGTAAGTCATTTGGAAAATATCTTGCTTTGAACACCTTAGTAGGGTATGAGTTTCATGATGTATTCTCCAAGCTTGCTTGGCTAACATCGCCATATTAAAAGTTCTCAAGTTACGGAAACCCATTCCCCCACGGTCTTTGCCCTTGTACGTCTCAGCTCATCTCACCCAATGATCAAATTGGATCAATTTAATTGATGAATATACATAGAGCACAACACCAATAGTTACACGGCTAAGGTATAGTATTAAACAATGGCCTGCACTTAGAAGGATAAAATTGACCATATAATATTAGTTGAAGAAAAGTTAGGAATTTTTTTTAAGCCACCTTTTATTATTAGCATAGATATAAATATGTGTATGTAACGTGCTGAATGGACAAGGAGGACATAGATTGACGATTGAAAAGATGACGTTTTGATTATTAAAATACAAAAGAGTAAAAACTCATGATTAATAATTAACTATTTTCTTGTTCTTTAATTAGTATATTAATATGACTTCATTGAAAGTGTCATAAATAGTGACTGTAGAGAAGAAAAAGAGAGGAGATGAAGGACCATTGCACTTGCTCAACAAACAGATGAATTTTTATGATGAACAACATTTATAATATATTTATTCATGATAATATAGAAAAAAAATTATTTTTTTCCAAGATACATACTGTTTAAAAGTAGTATAAATAGATGTGACTGTTACTATCTTACACCCAATATGCACTCATCAACCCATAGTGCCATGTATGGGTTGAGAAACGAAATACCATTTGAACAACACGTTCGTACATTGACTGGACACCCACCTCCTCTTCGGCTTCGTAAACTGTTAAAATTCCAAACTCTTTAATTTTTAAATACCCTTGTGTCCCTGTTGAAACCAGCAGCTCATCGCCACCTTCCATATGATCCCAGATTAGGTAACGACTTATCCACATCATGTCTTCATTGGGATTCGGATTAGCAAAAATTATTGGCAAATGATGTCGCACAACATCCGTCCCCCTACGATGAATTGATATTTTCAATAATGCCAAAGAATCTTGATCCCCAAAGTTTGTATACACACAACATACAACCAAGCATCGGATCTTGCGATGGACAAGCGGAGGCAAAATAAAACATATAGTTGAACTTGTACTCTTAATGCTGAATCCACTAGGAATCTTATCTCCAGGAAGAAAATAGCTATACACACCTTCGCTATACAATCTCTGTCAAATAAACATAATGAATGAAACCATTTCAGAAAGGGAGCAAGGGAGAGAGGGAAAGAGGGAGAAAGACACCTGGAGAGGAAGCACCTTTGATATATAAGCTAAATGTAGTAAGTAGTTTAACTTGATGTCTCCCATGGATTCTAAGTTGAAGAATCCCCATCTCTTTAACATCTCTATGTCAACAGCTTTAATGGGTCCTAGCTTCCAATCACCCTAAACCTCAACTAGATTTTTGCAATCCCTAAAGTGGTACATGAATTCCATGGTCAACCTTAGGGTGAGCCAAGTTGCTTGAAAGGATACATTTTCCAGTGACATTTTCCAAGTTGCACTAAAAGTTTTGAGTTTAACACCCGGCACCCTTGTAAGAGATTTGAGCATTTTGCATGAATTTACCACCATCTTTTGGAGACCAGTCATACCTCTAATACTTTCTGGGAGGCTATGAATTTTGTTTGCACTTAAATCCAAGGACTGCAGCAAGGAGAGGTTGCTAAAATCCAAGGGAAAATCATCATTACATGGATTGCAACCCGCAAGGCTTAATTTCACGAGAGAACATGGTAAAGAAATTGATAAAATTTCTGAGCTTTTCTGGGCCTTGATACCCATGACCTCATAATTGCATACTAAGGCTAAACCTCCTTTGTGCTAGAGAATGCTTGATTTATAGCAATTCCATCAGCACCAAGCACTTTCAAAGAACTCATTGTCATCAACTTTGTTGGCAACCTGTCAATAATTGAGCATCCAGAGATGTCAAGTGTCTCAAGATGTTTTAGCATAAAAATGTTTTTGGGAAGCATCTTAAGATTTTTACAATCTTTTAAATTCAATAAAACGAGTCTTTCCAGTTTTCCAATGGATTCATGAAACTCAACCAAATTTACACAATCTTCAAGAATCAATCTCTCAAGATATGGCACTCCTAAGAAGTCGGAAGTTTTGATAAGCTGATGGGAATGACTGAGATCAAATATTTTCAGTATCCTAGAACCTGAAAAAAAAAATAAAGAAATTTCATTCTCATATACACAATCAATCACAAAATAAAGACCAAAAAAGAAGGAAATTAAAATAGATGAATTACCATAGTGCCTCCCCAAACTTGTTTCAAGCAGCTATAGCTCATGTCAAGAGCAACCAACTTTTCCATAGGAAAATCACTTGTTATAGTTCTTAAAGGAGATCAATGTCAACACAACCATCTTAATGTCTTAGGGGAAGTTTTCGAAGCATCCGGTGATTTGTACATAATTGATTTGGAGTAGGCTTAATCTGTACATCCTTGCAAATGCATCAACTTCAACGAACTTGGACATACTTGAATTTCTTAATGAAATGTCACCTGGGCTCCAGAAGAATCGGCTCAGACATTGTCTTTTTATTGAATTGTTGTCAAGAGCTTATGCGCAACTACGCTTTTTGGCACTAAATCTTGCCATGACTGGCTCATCTTTCTCGACCATATGCATGTCTATGATGAAGCCTTCAATTTTTTCTGTGCCCTAAAATAAAAGGAATATATGTATTAAATTGGAACCAAATAAGTAGAACGGAAAAACAAACTTGAGAAGCATGTTTCTTATAGTTTTTTCTCTCAATATCTTAAAAGAACCCTTATGACGCCACAATCTGCTTCGTTTTCTTGGATCCTTCGGCGATTCTTGACGAACAACTTCTCTTCCCATCTCTTGAAGCAACTAGTGCATTGTCAACTTATTGAAATTATCAACCTCTAGGAGACACCTATCAGTTAGATTTTCAAACCCAATTGTTGTGTGGAAATCACATTCATCTAGTATTGTAATTATCCAATCCCTATGCCATCCAACAAAGAAACACGCAATGTGAAGAAAAAATTCTTTGTCATGATCATCTTGTAAAGAGTCATAGCTTATTCTAAGTTTTCCAAGGATTTGACCATCAGGAATTGCTTCCAATTTCTTCGATGCACTTTCCCATATATTTACACTTTTTTCAGATAGAGAAGAACCCAAAACTTGAAGAGCTAAAGGAAGCTTGCTACAGTGATGTACTAATTTTATTGAGTGGTTCAAGTAATCTTCAGTGGGATGGTCTTGTCCAAAGGCATGCCAACTAAAGAGCTCAAGTGATTCTTCAAAATCCAGATGTTTATGCACCTTATGAACGTAAAGAAGATTCAACAACCTTTCGTTCCTTGTTGTTACAACAATTCTACTTCCAGGTCTAAACAATTTTTGCATTCCAAACACTGCATTAAGTTGATCAACATGATCCACATCATCAAGAACAAGAAGAAGTCTTTTATAGCATATTGCAGTTGTAATTTTAAGAATTCCTTCATCAACACAACTTATCTTTTCCTCTTTCCCAATATCTGAAAGAAGTTGTTTCTGCAACTTAACCAAACCATTTGATTCACTTGAGATAGATGTGAGTAAAAAAGGGATACAAACTAAGTGTAGAACCACCATATATATAGCCAATGAAAGTTACAATAAGGATAAAAAGGTAAAAAAAAAAAAACTTTAATAAACCCTAATAAACTAGGTTGTTATATCTTCGACACTCCCCGTCAAGCTAGGCGCAAAAATGTTAACTAAGTCAAGCGTGACAACGGAGTCCCGAAGAATGGATAGAGTGACAGGTTTGGTAAAAACATCCGCAACCTGACCACTGGTCCCCACAAACGATGGAGTGACAATACTACTGCTAACTTCTCCCGAAGAAAATGAACATCGATCTCTATATGATTTATCCTCTCATGTAATACTGAGTCAGAAGCGAGCTGAATAGCATATCGATTATCACAATATAATGTAGATGAAGAAGTCACTGGAAATCTCAACTCACCAAGAATCGATCGTAGCCATATAATCGATCGTAGCCCGAAGAATGGATAGAGTGACAGGTTTGGTAAAAACATCCGCAACCTGACCACTGGTCCCCACAAACGATGGAGTGACAATACTACTGCTAACCTTCTCCCGAAGAAAGTGAACATCGATCTCTATATGTTTTGTCCTCTCGTGTAATAATGAGTCAGAAGCGAGCTGAATAGTAGATCGATTATCACAATATAATATAGATGAAGAAGTCACTGGAAATCTCAACTCACTAAGAATCGATCGTAGCCATATAATCTCACATGTGCCAAGTGTCAGTGCCCGATACTCTGCCTCTGCTGACAAGCGAGAGACAACTAACTATTTTTTACTCTTTCCAGAGATAAGATGAGTCCCTCGAAAAGCATAAAAGTCCGTAGTAGATCAACCGTCGCACGCTCCCCCATAATCTGAATTTGAATAACAAGCTAGAGAACCTGTCTGAGATCCTGATGCATAGCATAACCCAAGTTTAGGACAAGACTTGAGGTACCGAAGAATATAATAAACTGCGTCAAGATGAGGCTGACATGTTCTGTGCATGAACTTACTAACTCGGCTAACAGCGAATGAAATGTCTGGCTTAGTGTTGGCTAAGTAAATAAGTCTACCTACCAACCTCTGATAGACAATCAGATCTTTCAACTCCTCACCTTTAGCAGTAAGCTTCAGGTTTGGAATCATGGGTGATGATGCCGATTTGCACCCCAGAATCCCAGTGTCTGAGAGAATATCCCAAACATACTTTCTCTGAGAAAGAACAATACCCCTGCTTCTACGGGCAACCTCAGTCCCAAGAAAGTATCACAAAAATCTAAGGTCCTTCACATCGAAGGCCTTCCCAAGATCTATCTTGACCTGCGCAGTCCTAGAAACATCATCTCCAGTAATAATAATATCATCAACATATACCAAAAGGATGACACACTGTCCAGAAGTATTTCATCGAATGAAGCAGGTATGATCAGAATGACATTTGGTGAACCCTAAACGTACAACTACATCACTAAAGCGAGAGAATCAGGCTTGTGGTGACTGTTTTAGTCCATAAAGAGACTTAAGCAGTTGACATACCTTTTCAGCATACTCCCCCTCACCACGAAAGTGTAGTGGTGCATCCATATAAATAATCTCATCTATATCACCGTGAATAAATGCATTTTTCACATCCAACTGATGAAGGGGCCAAGAGTACTCTGCAGCTAGAGAAATAATCAAACGAACAGTAGTCAATTTTACCACGAGGGCAAAGGTAGCACCAAAAGCATGACCTGGTACCTGAGTAAATCCCTTCGCCACAAGCCTAGCCTTGTGACAATCAATAGTGTCATCCACAATAAATTTCAGGGTGTAGACCCAGCGACAACAACAAGCTTCACCCCTGAAAGTAAAGAGACAAGATCCCACGTATAATTGCACTGAAGAGCGTCCATCTCCATCTGCATGGCAAGATCCCACTGGGGCTCCCGCATAGCCTCTGAAACAGAGCGAGGAACTAGCGTATCTGATAAGGCCATACTATAAGCTCGAAATATAGGAGACAGATCACCATAAGAAACATAAGCAGAGATCGAATATAAAATCCTGGCAGTCCAACCATAACTAACAACTGGATGACGATCACACTGCGGATAACGACTCCCTAAATCATCATCCTCCACTAACAATGTCTCATCACGTAAAGTAACTGGCTCAATACCTGCAATCTCATCAGTACTAACAACAGGTGCATCAATATGCTCAACGAACTGAAAAGTATTACCTGCATCGCCTGAGGTAAAGGGGACATCAACAAGGGGATGAGAGCAAGGGCGATGCACATAAACCTGCAAAGAAAGAAAGACTGGTGACTTTGTATTGACAGGGATTAGTGGCTCTGGAGGAGGAGAGACGGATGACTCTGTAGTGATAGTGACCAATGACTCTGACTCTTGTGGTAATGGAAAATCAAAGGGAGTGTCATTAACTGGAGGGGCAGACACAGGACTGGAAGAAAAATAAGGAATATGCTAAAGAAAGGTAACATCCAGACTGTGATACATACGAAGCCTAATAGGATCATAATACCGATACCCATTAGATTGATAACAATGGCCCACAAAGACACAACGAATCGCTTTATCATCAAGCTTATAGCGAGTAGGAGACCGATCTTGAACAAAACATGTGCATCCAAAAACACGAGGAGGGACCAAAAAAAGTGTCCGCTCAGGAAATAAAACCTGTAAGGGAGCCCTATGCTGAAGAACACGACTCGGTGTACGATTGTACAGAAAGGTAGAAGTCAAAACAGTAAAATGTCAATAAGATTTTGGTACCCCATGCCTCGAAGCATACAATGTACCATCCCTATCAGACTCCTATTTTTCCTTTCAGTAACGTCATTTTGCTCAGGAGTATATGAACAAGTGAGTTGCATAAAAATACACTGAGAAGAAAGGTGAGACACTAAGGCATCAGATACATATTCTTTGGCATTATCCGAACGAAGAGAACGAACAATTGTGTCTTAATCATATATAAAAACTATGTGATTATAGGGAGTACATCAGACTTCTTATGCAAAAGGTAAACCCAAGTACAACGGGTATGGTCATCTATAAATGTCACATAGTATCGAGCACCTGACAGAGCAGTAACAGGAGAGGGTCCCCAAATATCAGAGTGTATTAGGTCAAATGGCTTGGGTGACTGGTGCATGCGATATAACTGGTCCTAACATGTTTCGATAGGGAACATATAACACAATCAAGTTTACCACTAACACAATCATTGTTCAAAGCAAGAAACAACATACATAAATATTTAAAATTTGTATGTCCAAAACGGTCATGTCATAACTGAACAGTTTGTGACGAAAAATCATAATGACAACTACTAGGTAAAATACTAGTATGTAAGCTAGGAACAGATAAAGACAAAGCAGGTGCAGGTGATATAGGTGGAGGAACTGGTGAAACTAGAGGTGGATTGCCTAGATAATACAGTTCATCTCTCTCATGTCCCCTGATAATAATCCTCCTAGTACTCATATCCTGCAAATAACACGAATCAGATAAGAACACAACCACACAGTGAAAATTTCTGGCTAACTGATGTACAGATCATAGATTCATGACCAACTTTGACGCATGAAAAATTGAACGTAATGCAAAGCCATCTGGGAGGCGGACTGTTCCCCTACTAACAATAGGGACATGTATCCCGTCTGCTAACTGAACATGTGTATGTAACTACTCGTCAAAAGTGGTGAAGTGATGTGCCTCACCTGTCATGTGACCATTCACACCCGAGTCCAGCATCCAAAGAGGAGATAGACTGGCGTGAGCATGAAAGGCACGAGGTATACCTATAGTGGTGGCAGTAGTAAAAGTCAGACCCTGAGAAGTCAGGGCGTACATAAGTATATCCAATCGGGAAGTGATAGCATCCATATCACTCTACCAAAGAGAAATAGTAGGAGCAACAACAAGAGTAATAATTGATGGTATCTCAGCAATAGCAGCAGTACGACCCCGAGGAGATGGATTAAGCTCCGGATGGAGCTTCCAACAAGCAGCCCTAAGATGTCCTGGTCGGCCACAATAATCACACTGACGAGTATCCTCTTGTCTACACTGATATGGGACACCCTGACGGCACTGGTCCGAGCACTGTGCACCCTTGACTAAGGATCCTGAACGAGATCTTGCAACAGCTACAAGGGCCATCTGGTCAGTCGGAGGAGTCAAGGCCGCAATTGGAAGTGATGCAATACGGACGCGGCGCTCATGCTGCTCAATCATCGCATACACCTCATAAAGAGAAGGAAGTCTCAACATCGACAAGATCTGGGAACGAGTTCCCTCAAACTCATCATGAAGCCCTATAAGGAACTTGTGAATCCTATCCTCCTTATCTCGAGTATGTAAGAATGTTGCTCCCTTGGGCTCTATCCTCGGAATAGCAGTAAGAGGACGTAGAGTCTCATACTCAAGTCATCGCTTGGTCAAAAATTCATAATAATCCTGAACGGTCATATCTCTCTGTCGAGCATATAAAAGCTCCTGAGAAAGTTCATAAACACAAACTCCCCGTCCGGACTGGAAATACATCTCTGATAATGCGTTTCATAGCTTTAGAACAGAGCTATGAAACTGGTGAATCCTGCAAACAGTTGGCTCCATCGAGCCAAATAACCACCCAAGAATGGCGCAGTTCTCAGATAACCACGCAGAATATCTAGAGTCGTCATCAGCTGTATTTGGGTTAGATCTCGTCAGCCAACCAAGCTTCCCTACTCGGCCTAAGAAAAGTTGGAATGAGCGAGACCACTCAGCGAAGTTACGGTCATTCAACAACTGTGTCGTAACTTTCTGAGAGATCATGTCCGGTAGTGTTGGTAATGCAACTGTGCTAGTAGGTACTGTATACTGGTCAAATATAAAAGGAAAAGTACCAAAAGATGTCTCAACGGTAGAAGTGTTAACAGTAAGAGTCTCAAATCCCTCAGTAGTAGTCATATCAATAACAATACTAGGGCACCCGTGACAGAAAAATAAATCTAAGATAAATAGAGGGATAAAATAAGAGAGAACAATATACCTCCAGTTGAACAATAGCGACAGATAAAGAAGGTCCAAAAAAGCTCCCAAATAATCAGGTCACGGTGCCCAAAAATCCAATAAATATAAAGAAATAATATACTGCATCAACAGCATATCAACGGAGAAGAAGAAGGTCCAAAAAGCTCCCAAATAATCAGGTCACCGTATCCAAAAATTCAATAAATATAAATAAATGATCTACTGGTATGGACTGTGATGTGCTTGGTGCTTGGATGCTTGGGCAGTCGGTGGGGTTTATTTGTGTGAGTTTTATGCTGGTTAGTGGTTTGACTAAGAGTTAGGAGTCTCTATTTTGTCTTGGTTTTGAGGTCAGTCGGTAGCAGGGGTGTTGGTTTATATGAAGTTGCAGGCTATTTTGTCTTAGGAAGGATGTCGCTGGGTTGTTTTGTTGGGAAAGATGTCGCTGGTTTGGTGATTTGGCTGTCACTGGGGTGTTTTGTCGGTTTTGTTCTGGGCAATGTTGTCGGTGATGGGTTGGATATTTTTGGATTATCAGGTTTTGGGTTGGGCAGTGTTTGTGTTGATTCTTCTGGACAGTGTGTTGACTGGAGCAGAGGCAGTCGGTGGATTGGTTTGAGGAGGCAGTCGGTGGTTGAGGAGACAGTGGGTGTCGGTGCAGTTTTGTGGGTTAATGGGCACTGGTTTGGAGTTGCTGTCGATGGACTGGGATTGAGGTTAATTACTGTCAGTGCACTGGTGAGGAGTTGCTGGGTTTTGGCTGGGTAAGATTGTTGTCGGCTGGTTGTAATGTGGTGGCTGGTGGCTGCAACGTGGAGGAGGGGCTAGGGTTAGGGTTAGGGTTAGTGTTAGGGTTGTGACTCTGATACCAACTTGAGAAAGATGTGAGTAAAAAAAAGATACAAACTAAGTGTAGAGCCCCCATATATATAGCCAATGAAAGTTACAATAAGGATAAAAAGGTAAAAAAGGAAAAACTCTAATAAACCCTAATAAACTAGGCTGTTATATCTCCAACAGGTTCTTTTGGTCGTTCTTTGATATTCGCAAGAAAGGTACTAGCATAAAATTTTTCTCTGTTCAGATTATAAACAAATTTCGCAATGGCTGACTTCCCAATACCACTTATGCCACATATTGGGATTACACTAACGTCCTCTATCCCATCCTGTAAGAACAAATTGATATTGTCGACTTGTGAATATATCCCAATCAAGAAAGGGGTGACACACAGGACTTTACGATTCACTTTGTCTCCGATTACTTTAACAATTTTTTTGATAAACAGAACCTCGTGCCTACAAATCACAATGGAAAGGTAAAAGTAAGTACATTAAATATATTTTGAATAATTACTCAATCATAAGACGTTAAAAATTTTTTGAGATATTATTATTGTGGATTTATTTTCTATACGTATTTCTAAAATCTAAAAGCACTAAATTGAATTAATTTTGAACTTTTCCTAAGGAGTGTAATCCATTTTTATTATGTTTAAAGAGATAAAATTCAAACATGTGTCATTATATTTTTGTTTAACTTCATACATTATCACCATAGAAAGCTAGAGGGTAGAAATAGTGGAAGCTTTAAATAACAATAGTTATTACATTAAATTATGCTTTGCAAAGAACAATTGTAAATACAATGATGTAATGGTGGCATTCTCAGACTACAATAGATGTTGATATTCATGTAATGTCAACAATAGGAATTGAATCTATGTTTGAAGAGACATACTTCAAGGAAATTACCCATCACAATGATTTTTTAAGACCATTCCTGCCAAATTGCAATACTTCTGAGTGCTTCCCTTCAACGCTCTACTGTTTTTATCCACTAATTTTTTCCTTCGTTGGTTTCTCCTTCGAATTTGTTCTCGTGCCTAGTAAAGGCTTCCGCAAAATTTCCTGTTTGTTTCTCGACTTTGGATGGATCTATATCATAGAATATAGGTAAAACTTCAAGCATAAATATCCTTTTGTGGTGGAGAATCTTGACAAGTTCATCGAGACACCATTTTGATGAAGCATAAGTTTTTGAGAAAATAATTATTGCAACTTTTGACTGTTCAATGGCTTTTTGTAGCTCTAACTCAATATTCTTCCCTCGTTCAATTTCATCATCATCTCTAAATATGTGGAATCCTGCTTGAACTAATGTTGTATAGAGGTGATCAGTAAATGTCTTGCGCATGTCTTCACCTCTAAAACTCAAAAACACATCATAAGCACATCAGAATGTGGAAGAAGAAGCTAGGTCTCCAACAATAGCCATTGAACAAATCTCATAGATGAATAATCAAACGATATTTGATTAATATACCATACTACCTGCAAGAAGGGTCAACAAATACAATTAAATGCCAATCAATTAAATCCATTATAAAAATTAAGAACATTCATGCAAATGCGTAAATAACTAGTTCATTGATCCATGGTTTTTTAACGAAGCTAGCAATAAATTTTAACAAAATGCTTGAAGGTGAATATTTCATTGCTAATCTTGGAAAAAATGACCTTTGTCTTAACATCTATCTAGTCTAGGTAACCACATAATTTTGGTATTCTATCACTTCGTTTAAAGACTAACTTCATATAGACAGACAGACAAATCTATCAGGTCAAAATAGGCAACCCAACAAAGACGGAACAAGTGATATCATAACCAATTTTATGCCAAGCTATCAAGCAAGTGGAAAAAATAGAACATAAATTTAAATTTAAATGAAGATTGGTGGGAGCATGTAGACGAAGCATCCAAGTAAGTGGAATGAAAAAACAAAACACGGTGATGTTGTTGGACGTGTGGCTCAAAGTCAACTTTGGTGGGATCAAAGCCTCCGTGTGCCTTCACAGGGGGTACAGCTCGTCTGTTGTTCCTCAAAGAATAGCATTGTGTGCTGTTCTATTAAACGACGCTGCTCCATTAAAGAAACCACAGCAGATAGTAAAAGCCTGCACAGTAAAAAACAAGTTCACCAAAACGGCACCATTTGGTGTCTTTTTTAAAAAACCAATCAGACCCAAAAAACGGCACCATTTGGTTTTTCTTTTTCAGTCCAAATTCAAGCCCTAATATTGCAGACCCAAAATGGCAGCCGAAGTCGAAGACCCAAAAATTCAAGCCCTACGCCTTCACAGATGCCGACGAACAAAACTACTAAATACTTTCTCTGTCATTGATCTTCTCTCTCCTTTATTTTAACAGGATTCCATTTCTCTTTTAGGTGCTAAGTGGTTGGCTCAATAGTTTGGAAAGTCCGTGCTTTTCTTGAGTTGGGTTCCGTTTATAAATGGTAAGACTGGCATAAATAGTGCTATAATGGTGTTCACAAAGGAGCAAAATGGCAGATGATAAGCTTTAAAATTCTAGAATTGGGTTTTATTAATTTCTTGATGTAGTCAAAGGTTTGACCTTATTATGTTCATATTTTTTTTTCCAGCAATGTGCTACTCTCTTATGTTGTGTTTGCTCTCGAGGAAGAATCTCCTTTTTTGTTCTTTTATTGAAAATTTTATGTACTTAATTTTATTGACAGTTAAAAGTATGAGGATGGGTTCTTTGTTGGATGATATTGAAGTTTGGGTGTATATTTGATTCATTCCTCCTGTAAATCTTGTGCTGGACATTGGCGGAATATTTTGTTAGTTCACTTGTTTTGTGTCTTAGATTGTAGCTCCCTGCATGTAGTATGATTAACATGGTTGCTGGGGTTCATGTGCTATGTTATTTTCCACTTCCTACATTCTTAATTGAAAGAATTTGTAACATGTGGGTGTTTTCTTATGCAGAATGAAATGACATGCAATACCATGTAATAAACTTTTCTACGAATTTATTAATGTGCTATTCTTGTCTTGGGTCCTCCAGCCCTTTAGAATTTTAGTTGCATTTGTGTTAATATATTTGATAACTGACAGGTTTTTGTTAGTTATATGGATTATGGTGTATTAAACCTTATGTATACAATTTTATAGGGGTACTACAGTGGCTGAATTTCTTACTAATGGAGACCCAAAAGGTAATCTGAAGAAATTTGTGCATGAGTTGAAAGAAAATGATTCCAAATGGATTGAACTATGCAGAACACTGGCGACTTGATACTCTAATAGTACTACTGTCAGCTTGATTATGGAGTTATGCATTTCCCTTGATTTCTATTGAACAAAACATAGGAGGGTTGCAGCCAAAGTTTGATTCAGCATCTACAGGGCACTATAATGCAAAGCCACAGGACTGTTCAGAGAAAATCAAGTTGAGCTGAGGATGTCTTCTTCTGTGCCTGAAATTTTGGGGAATGAACATCTGCATGAATTTTTTGGGGAATGAACATTTGCTTGAAATTCCAACTGTGCCTGGAATTTTTTATTCTCATTTTTGGGAATGAACATCTAGCTTTAATTTAGTGAAATTGTTTATGGTTGTAATGATAAAATGATGTAACAGTTTACTTTCATTTATGGGAAGGATCTTTTCTTAATTATGTAATGGTTTGTTTCATTTATGTAATGTTACTTATGTGTTGGTGGGATAACTTTGGATTGTTGAATGATGATGGTATTGCATTAAAATGAGATGTTTAATCTTTGTATGTTGGATAATGGTATGGATGATGATGGCATTGAAGGGATGACATTTTTTTTTGGTAAGTAAGATCAATTCCATAAAAGTCGAAAATGGGTTCATTCATGTACACAAGTGTTTCCAAAGGGATGGTTGATCTTCTAAAACAAAACAATAGAAGATCCACCATCCCCATAGCAAAAGAATACATTGTAATTTCAAATTTCAAAAGGATCAAAAAGAAAGTGTCAAGATCAAGCATAATTGGACTTCAAAACTTGAACAGTAATTTGAAGCACCATCCAGCACTGCAGCAGTAACATCAACGTCATTGCAAAACCATCAACATCAAGCAATAGCAAAAAATAGCCAGCAAGCGCAAACCAACTTTTGCCCTCTTGTTCTTCAAATATCCTTGAAAAAATCATAGAAGTTCTCGTTCATGAAGGAGGATTCCACACCGAATAAATGCATTTGTGTTGCATCAAATGACATACCCTACATAAATTAGAATGGATCAATGAGAATATAACATTAAAATCAATGTAATCAATGTATGAACGTTAAAAATCAATGCATGAAAAAGTAACTCAAAATTCACGTGAATATAAGATACCGAAGTATTTTGTGAACTGTTGGATGCTTGAGAAGACAATGGATGTGGACATCCCGGCTTTGATACCTTAAAAACAAGTAATCCATAAATCAATATTGTCATATCTTCAAGTGTAAAATAAAATACAATATTGGATGTGTAATACCTTAGACATATGAGAGGGTTGTGGGCCTACTTTCTTCCTTTTCGTTTATTTCTCATGCCAAGGTTTTAGTCGCCCCCAACCTTTGTAACCACCGTCTTTCCTTTTTAAACCTCTTACCCGTAGAATGTTAGGGTCCACATTCTCTATGCCTTCACTTCCCGCATTGCCTTTATCGGTGCTATCACCCAAGTTATTAAGTGATGAAAACATATTCTCCACTTGATTAGACAAAGCATCAATACCTCGAGACACCAACTTGAATGCTGGCTGAAGATCAGAACAATGAGATGCTAACTTGACCATTCTAGGACATAGCTGTCTATATCGTGATGTTGCCACCAACTTGGGATCATCCACATTTTGTGTCACAAAAGAATTTTGTCCATGAACATTCCTCACATCTCGTCTCCATCTCTTAATAATGTATTGGTTAGGAATTTGCTTAATACTCATCGTGTCCAACACCTTAAGCGCATGACTGCATAATATTCCAACCATTTCAAACTTTCTACAACTACAAGTAACTATCTGTTCAGTGGCATTCATCGACACAAAATACTTTCTCTCTTCTTCAAACAAGCGAACAACAAAATAATGTACTCCATCCAAAACATTACATGGCGTTACAATGGCGCATTGGAATGTGTCATATTCTTCTTGAAACAACTCAAATATAGGAGGAGTATAACATTGACTTGCTTGCACCAACATGGGAGCTTTTTTGAACTTCACTCTAGGCAACTTTTGTCTAGCATGGTACTCTGACTCCGACTCTTGATACCTCTTATCATTTACAACCCTATCAAAATGAGTGAAAAATCGAACAATATCAAGGTTCGGTTGTAAGTAACCTCGTAATGCTGCATTCATACTCTCACTAAGTTGGGTGCTCCTCATATCTGCCGTAAAAGTTTTCTTCATATATACCTTAGCCCATCTCTCCCTCAAAGCCCACATCGAATTCATCCAAATGTTATCCTGCAAATCGTACTCATCAAGCAAAGAATTCCAAGGTTCAACTAGTTCATGATCTTCATCGCATTCATAAATGCATTCTTTAAATTTGGTGACAAAGTTTGAACCATCCTTATATATATTTCCAAGATGCTTTATAGCATTTTGGGAAATGTGTCAAGTACATAACTCATGATATGTCTCTGGCATCACTTGGGATATAGCTTTGTCCATTGCTTGATCTTGGTCAGTAAATATAGTGATAGGCTTCTTCCCAGACATTGCTTGTAGGAATGTCTCAAATAACCACTGAAATGATGTTGTCGTTTCATCATACAACAATGCAGTGCCAAATACCACAGTTTTCCTAAAATTATTGAAACCAACAAAACATGCAAATGGTCGATACTCCTTATTTGTTCGGAACGTTGTGTCAAATGAGACAACATCCCCAAAGTGGTCATAATCAATAATCATTTTTGGGTCGGGCCAAAAAATATTTGTGATTCTCTTATCAACATCCAATTGAATTTCATAGTAGAAGGATGGATTTTTAACCGCTTCAAATTGGAAATATTTCAACAAACTACCTATTTCACCATATTTCAACTCTCGCTGCCTTCTTTGACGGATGAAATTCTTTTGGTCTTGCCGAGTGAATCCTAAACTTTCCCTTCCACCTGCTTGGGTACTCATAAGTTCATTTGATGCTTTGATTGATATCCCACAATCCTCTGTCATATCCACATTAATGCCCTGCATTGTAGTAACCTTCCTTTGAGATGGCATCACATGCACACATTCACTAAGGTGCAAAAGGTGATTGTGCATATCATCCCATTTGACTACAACAAATTTTCGAATATCCCGATTAAAGGAAACACACATGTGAGTTGAACAATTTGTACGAGTCACTGCTCGAGGTTTCACTATTTTCCAATCTCTTTTATCCAAGTTTCTTTGCCCTTCTTTGCAACAAACGTATTTTCAATATATTAATACACCATCTTTCTTACTTTTGTTGTGATAATCTTTTCTCACACTAAATCCAACAGAGCCACCATAGTTGTTATAAATACATATGCATCTTCCTCTGAGTCAAAGTGCATACCAATACGTGGAGTGCTCTCAGGTATATTAGTCATGGTATACTCTATCATAGATCAGAAGACCTGTGATCAAAACAAAAGAATTACAGTCAAAATCCTAAAATATTATAGATTGGTTAGATTAAAAAAATGAAATGTATTTGATGTAAAAATACAATATTTTGTGTGCATTCACAATGGTTTCAAAACCAAGTAGCAACCAAAATTTTGTTGGCACATAACGAGTTTTTATTATAACAATATTATAATTTGTACCAAAATAATATTAAATGGATTAATTTAGGAATCAAATAACAGTGTAAGGGTGTATATCTGTTTTTATGTGTATATATATATTCACAAAATAAAATCTTAATATTTTGTGCAAATAAGCAAAATAAAAATATGTATTCTAATTAAAAGTTAAAAAAAAAATTGAAAGAAAGTAAAGTTACAAGAAATTTTTTCTAATTGTCTAAATTATTTTTAATTATATTAAATCGGTTTAAAGAAGAAACAAATATGTATTCTAATTAAAAGTTAAATTTTTTTAAAAAAAGTGGCTCGTAACATAATTCTAGGACAATCATTAGCACAAAGGTCTTTGGATCAAATTATATAGTTAATCAAATTCATGCCAATATATTTTTAAAATTAATAATCAATAAAATATTTTAAGAAAAAATAAGAATAAAATGAAAAGTTAGTTATAGATCACAACTTTCTTGTATTTCCTGTGTTTTTTACAAGAAAAAAAATTGGTTAGTTGTGAGAAAATTCAAGAATGAAAGAAAATTATTTTTTCCATCATTTTCCATTTCATGTTAACCAAATACATAAAAAAATTCTCTTTCTTGTATTTTTTATCATTCTCCGGTAAACAAACGGATCCTATATGAAACCCTTTTTGCATCGCAAGGATGCGATTTGGCGGTCCAAAGCTGGCAACAAATTTTAGTGTACCAAATAAGAACATTTTCAACCATGAATCAAATTTAAATTAATATTTAAATAAAAGTTTAATTTGATATAAAAAGGTTCCAATAGATAAATTTAAATTTAAAGAAAGAGAAACTCAAAATTTAAATAAAGATAAATCCAAATTTAAAAGAGGGTAAAATATGATTATTGAATCTTTGAAGAATAGTGAAATCTCACCATTAAAGATTTGGCTAAGGATTTGAGTCTCCTTTAATTTAAGTAAAAATATGAGTCTCCCTTGATTTGATATAAGTTTGAGTCTAATATTGAAGAAAGTTTTTAGGAGTTTTTTTACTCAAATTTAAATTTATTTTTAAAAAAGAGTAAAAATTGAAGATGATCTTATACGTGGTATAATACAACGTATAAATATTATACAATTTTAATTATTGATGTCACTTGTGAAATTATCACCTTGGCATTTTATAAGTATGAAATATTTTCTCCAATAAATAGGCATCAATTTGGGGGTTTGACTTTTAAGGATTCGGTAATCAAGCATTACTTATTGGGAGCTCGTCTGAGAGTGCGAGTTGATAGGGTTGCACAAGACTTTTAAGACTTGGAATACAAATTTAAGTGGTTAATTTGTATAGATATTCATCCGAAATCAGAGCACGCTCTATAGAAATAAATTAAAAATTTATCGAATCACGAAAATCTTATTATATTACTTCAAAAGCAATAGTTTGTCCAAAATGTATTATTTAATGTTAAAACTTCTATCCCACATTGGTTGTAGAGAAGATCCTGAAGTGATATTTATATAGAAGCTTGCTGCATGTATTTAATTGGCACAAGAGAAAGACACATGAAGGTTTATGTAACTAAGGTGGTTTTTATTCATATCTATTTAAAAACTTCCCATGTGAATCTTTTTTTTTTCTTTTTTCTTTTTTCATAACTAAAATTGAAAGTTGAATTTTAAGTGTTGAATTTTTTAATTCGCAAACTGTTTAGTATCCACTGAAATTTAAATATTAAATTGAATCAAACTGTTTGACAAATATAAGAAGATGAAATCTGAAAATTATTATTATTCTAATTTTGTTATTTTTTTTTAACTATATCACCACAACTACCACAATGATAGTGATGGCAGTGGTGGTGGTGGTGGTAGTGGTGGTGGCTCCAGCACATGATAGTGGTGGAGTTTCCGACACAATGATGGTGATGGTGATGGTGGCGATGATACAATGGTGGTGGCGGTGGCAACAGTGGTGATGGTGGTGGTGATGACGTTGATACAATGGTTGTGGTGGTGGTGGCGGTGGCGACAGCACATTGGTTGTGGTGGTTACGATGATGGTAGATTGTGGGTATTAAAAAATTAAGAATGTAAAATACATTAAGGGTATATCTTAAAAAAAATTGTGATGAAACAAAAATTATGTTGGTTAGTATTCCGTAGACTCTTAGCCTTTTATTTATAGGAAACGTTTGATACAAACATAAGTCATGGGGATTGTATCTTTTCTAATTCAATCAACTCAATCTCTTAATCTAATCTGAACTTGTAGAGCCTTGGAGTTATCCTTATCACCCGCCGCAAGGTGAGTGTGGTAGAACGGACACACCTAACTTGTGTGCAAGTTGTAGAAGTTGTTGACTAGGCAGACTCTTGGTGAAGACATCGGCAAGTTGGTGGGCAAAGGATATGAATCGAACAAGAAGCGAACCAGAAGTGACTTTCTCACGGACAAAATGGTAGTTGATTTCAATATGTTTAGTACAAGCGTGGAACACCAGATTAAAGGCCATGGACACAACACTATTGTTGTCACAGAGTAAAATTGGAGTCTTAGGTAACGATACCTTTAAATCCTGTAAAAGATCAGTGATCCAAGTCATATCCACAACAGCATAGGCAAGGACGTGATATTCGGCTTTGACATTGGGATGAGCAACAGTGGGTTGTTTTTTGGAGCTCCAAGAGATGCAGTTGATACCAAGAAAAATAACAAAGCTAGTAGTGGATGTCGAGTATCCGGGCAGCCAACCCAATCGGCATCACTATATCCGATTAACTCAAGTGACCAATTAGCATTGAGAAAGATACCATGATAAAGTGATCCTTTGATATAACGAAGAATTCAGTTAACAACTTTAAGATGGTCAGCTGTAGAGGCATGCATGTGTTGACAAAATGGAGTTGACAGAAAATGCAATATCAGGCGTGTGAGAGTTAAATACAGGAGAGCACCAACGATACTCCAAAATGATGTGGGATCGGCAAGAGGAATGCCAACAGTGGACAACTTGTGATTAACCGAGATGGGTGTAGCAATGGGTTTACAGTCATCATAGAAGCCCGGGCAAGTAAATTACTTGCATATTTGGCTTGCAAGAGAAAGAGACCTGCGGGAGACGAAAGAGTTGCAAGCCTAAGAAGTAGTGGAGAGGGCTAAGGTCTTTCATGGAAAATTCATGACTAAGTTGAGTAATGGTGTCTCGCAGAAGAGCAGGGCTACTGCTAGTAAGGATCATGTCGTTGACATAAAGAAGAATGATGACGATATGGTATTGGTCATGAAGTGTGAATATAGAGTGATTGGCGGGGTTGGAATGAAAACCAAAAGTGTATAAATGATGGCTAAACACTTCAAACCATGTCTGTGGTGCTTGATGTAAACCGTAGAGTGCTCGATGGAGGCAGCAAACATGTTTGGGAAAGCGAGAATCCACATAATGGACCACGTTGGTATTGTACTTCCCTAATGGACTTGGTGTCCAGGAGCTTAGTTACCTCCTCCTTTATCGCGCGATTTCACTCTAGGCTGAAGCTCTGTCGCTTCTGATAGACTAGTTTGCTCGGACTGACACTAAGGTTGTGCATTATTACAGCGGGGTCAATTCCGCTCATTTAGATTGCCTCCACACAAATACATCCTTGTTGGAATAGAGAAACTCTACCAATGAAGTTCTCAGGTTCTCCTTGAGCATCCTTCTAATGAAAGTGACCTACTAATATGGATGGGTTCCAAGTCTTCCACAGGTCATAAGAGTATTAAGGTATTATGTGTAAATTTTTAAGAGTGTTAGGGTATTATGTGTAAATTTTTAAGAGTGTTAGGATATTATGTGTAAATATAAAAGGGTGTATTTGTCTTTCTTATTATCGTAAGTTAACTATAAATACAAGTGATGTATTAGAGTTAGGTTAAGTTTTTGACCTCTCTTTGTTTCTCTCTAATATCGTGTTAATCTTCTACACTTAATATGGTATCAAAGCATCTTAAATATATTCTGAATAAATTAACTCTCTTCGTGGTGGTGGTACTGCTGTTCGTCGAAGTCATCGTGGTGGTGGTGGTGGAACTGTTGTTGTGGTTGATCTCCGTGTTGTGGTGGTGGTGTTGTCGCTAGTAGTGGTGGTGGTGTGGTACTGTTATTGTGGTGGTCTTGGTTATTCGTCGTTGTTTGTTGTTTATCGTTCGTCGTGGTGGTGTGGCTATGGTGATGTGTTCATCGTGGTGGTGTACTGTTGTCGTTCGTCGTCGTCGTGTAGTGTTGTCATCGTCGTCGTGTGGCTATTGTGGTGGGTTGTTGCTCGTCGTGGTGGTGAGGCGTAGTCGAAGACCAGGGTCTATTGAAACCCTAATCAACGAAAAAGAAAAGGTCCAAACCCGAGAAAAAGTCTAGACCCGACTCCACGGGTTTAAATTGTTTTTAGTCCAGCCCACTTCAGCCCAACCCAGGACTGATCCAACCCACTTCAATCCAATCCAATCCTGATCCAACCCAATCAGACCGAGTCCAGCCCACGGTCCAGCCTAGACCGGATCAATCCCGATTTGATCCAGGTTCAACTAGTTTCGGTGGTTACCGGTTCATTTAGTTGTTGCTCTGATTCGGTGGTCTAGTAAGTTTTTGTGGTCCGGTTCAGATAGTTTTGCACCAGTTCAGACTGGTTCAATCAGTTTTACTCCAATTCAGCAGTCCAACAAGCCTAGTTTGTCCGATGCAGTGGTCCAGCAAGTCCAGTCGCTCCAGTTCAGCGGTCTAGAGATCCTAGCAGGTCCAATTCAGCAGTCCAGAGGGTCCACCTTGTCCGGTTCAGCGGTCCAACTAGGTTCTCCAGCCCGATTCAGTATTGAGCCTAGTATTAGCTCTACTCTGCTCTACCTTAACACTGTCAATGAGATATGGGATCACTTGACCACTATGTATTCTGGTACATGTAATTTTACCCGAGCTTATGAGATGTGCAAGGAGTACTTCCGGCTGAAACAAAGTACTCTGAGCATTGAGGATTATTACTCTCACGTTCGGGGAATTTGTGAGGAGATGAAGACCTATCACCCGTTTACTACTGATGCAGCAGTTTGGCAGAAACAACATGAGGACATGAATGTTGTTAGGTTTCTGGTAGGATTGAAACCTGAATATGAGGCTATTCGTTCTCATATTTTGGGTGGTTCTAGTCTTCCCTCACTACTTGAGGTTTTCTCTCGTGTACAACGTGCTACTTTGTCTACTTCAGGTATCGATCATGGTGTCTCCACTTATCGCTCAACTCTTGTGGTTTCTAGTAGCCACATTGATGGTCATCAAGGTGGTCGTGGTGGTCGAGGAGGTCGTACGGGTCGTAGTGAACCTCGTTCTTGTACTCACTGTAGCTGTGGAGGGCACATTGCTGATTTTTATTGGGATTTATATGGAAAACCTTCTGGTGCTGCGAATCAGGCTTCCTATCAGGATGACACCTCTATTGTTGCTTCCATACCTCGATTAGCTCCACCAAACATTGGGTTGGTTACTATTACACGAGAGGAGTATGCTCAGTTCCTGTCCCAGCAACAGGCTGTTCCATCTCCCTCCACTGCTACTTTTGCCCAGTCAGGTACTGCTTCTACTTGTTTATTGTTCTCCACTCGTAGTCCCTAGATCATAGATTCTGGTGCTTCTGACCACATGACTAGTGCGTCTGATTTTTTTCTACTTATCAGTTTGCTATAGGGAGGTAACGTTGTCTCATAAAAAAGTAAGAAACAATCTGTAGTAGCAAGATCTAGTGCTGAGACTGAATATATGGTAATGACGCATATGACAAGTGAGTTGACTTGACTACTATACATCCTCCAAGAAATTGAATTTCTAGTTTAACCTCTTTTACAGTTGTTTTGTGACAACCAGACAGCTATCCATATCGCTGTTAATCCAGTGTTTTACAAGAGAACCAAACATATTGAGGTTGATTGTCACTTCATTCGGGACAAGATAGTAGCTGAGGAGATTACGAATCTATTTGTGAAATTTGAAGATCAACTTGCAAATATGTTTACCAAAGCATTAAGTTGTACATGTCTTACAGTAATTTGTTCCAAACTTGAATTATATGATATATATAGTCCAGCTTGAAGGGGAGTGTTAAGAGTATTTGGGTATTATGTGTAAATTGTTAAGAGTGTTAGGGTATTATGTGTAAATATAAGAGGATGTATTTGCCTTTCTTATTATCGTAAGTTAACTATAAATACAAGTGATGTATGAGAGTTGGGTTAAGTTTTTTATCTCTCTCTGTTTCTCTCTAATATCATGTTAATCCTCTACACTTTTTATGGTCTAGAGAGTCAACTTGAAGAGTCTCTTGATGTAGCCTTCCTTTCATGGAGGATACATAGCATTCGTGTTGCAACTTGATCTCCATGCACTTCCCTAACTCTCTCCTTGGCTAGGAATCTCATGAGGAGGTGATATGTTGAAGGGACCGCCCTCATAGCATTAAGGCTTGGTCGGCCCAAGATGACATTGTATGGTGACGGACTATCTAGGACCATGAAGTTCGTCATTATAGTGGTGTGTCGTAGTGCCGACCCAACTATGACTGTTATAACAATGAATCCTATGGGGTAGGATTTTTTCCCTGAGAATCTGATGAGTGAAGCAGTTACCGGAGTCAAAGCTTGTTGAAGGCTGGGGCAAAGATGATGTTTGTTGAGCTCCTGCTATCTATCAAAACTCTCTTCACAGAGTAATTAACAATTATTAGGGCGACCACTAGTGGATCATCATGTGGATGTTGTGCAACACCCATACCCTCCTCCGAGAAGGTAATCAAAAGATCCACTCAGGGTCTCTTCCCTGGATTTAGCGAGCCCACTTCTTGCTCAGATTTTATCCTCCGCACATGGGTCCTCCTAGCGGAGCTGTGTGCAACTCGGGCTTGAGAGTTTTAAAACTTCGACTGAGCCTAGTTTCAAAGGAAAGAAAACATATGACACTGAAAAAATTCTTCAGTTCTGGATTTTGTCACTTCCATCAAAGATTTAACTTCATATAGTTTCATATTAGATTTATAAAGCTGCGCATAAACAGAGAGCCCATGAAAAAAAAAACTAAACAAATTGATCTACCAAGTCAACATGAGTCAACGCAACAAGAAGGAACAAGTAAAAGGAGAACCAGTTTGTGGTCATGCCCCAATGCCCCAATTCTAGAATTGGCTGCGGCCAGTTTTGTATGTAGTTTTATGCTCAGTTTTAGAATGAAAAACAGAACCCAAAACTCTTAAGTTGGTCTAAAGATTGTTCAAACTCCATAAAATTGTTCCAAAGATGAAAAATAATACTAGTATTTTATGACTTCCTTTAAAGACTAACTTCATAGAGACTCATAGTAGATTTAAGGTAGTTAAAACTTCAATTTATAAAAAAATACAACAATAATTAATATTGATTAAATTTTTATCTACTTTTATCAAATGATATAAAATTCATCTCAAAATAAGTTTTACCTCAAAAACATCATCTTCGGTGACTTAAGCAACACACTCTCCAATGTCGAACAACATCACTAATTCACACTTATATGTCTCTCTCTCTCTCTCTCTTCTCTTCTCTACCTCTCTTGTATTTTGTCTTTATCCACATTAATTTCAAATTAAGTAAATTAAAAAAGTAAACTAAATAGTTATTTAAAATATAAATGTTGCACAATCAATATTGAATTTTTAGTATTACAAAGTGTCTTCAACAATAGGATTATTGATAGTCCTTTAATAAATAAACTTAAATTTTTATTCATATCTATTTAAAAACTTCGCATGTGAATCTATTTCTTTTTTTCTCATTCAAGACATTTTTCTCTGTTTTTTCTACTTCTTTCCCTCCAAAATCTCTTCTCATTCTAGTTATCCCTTCACTCTTAAATCTCCTTGCCTACCTATTTTCATCACATTTCAATTTTTTCACGTTATTTCTGTTTTCCAAGTTAAAATCAATCTATAATGATAAAACATATCATCCTACTTGAATTGCTTAAATTTCTTAATTAAAAAAGCACAACAGCCCCGGTCTTTTAGTTCCGACGATTTATATTATGATTTAAACTTTTAATTTTTTAGCCACGGTAACTCATTTAAATTTTAACTTTTAACCTTTTAATCACGATAACTCATTTAAATTATAACTTTTAACCACAGTAATTCAATGAAATTTTAATTTTTTAACCATAATAATTCTACTCAATCTATAATAATAAAAAGAGAACATTTTAGTTTTGCTTGAGTTACTCAAGCTCCTCATTTAAAAAAGCACAACTATGGTCCAAATCATTTGTATTCAACGATTTATCTATAATAATAAAACAGAGCATCCTGTTTGAGTTCCTCAGTTAAAAAAACACAACAACGATCCAGATCGTTTAGATTTGACAGTTTATATTACGATTTAAATTTTTAATCTTTTAATCACGGTAACTCCTTTAAATTTTAACTTTTACCTTTTTAATCACAGTAACTCATTTAAATTATAACTTTTAACCTTTTAACCATGATAACTAACTTAAATTTTAATTTTTTAACCATAATAATTCTACTCAATCTATAATAATAAAACATAGCCTCCAGCTTGAGCCTTGAGCTGCTTAAGCTTAGTTAAAAAAGCATAACTACAATCATTTGGATCCGATAGTTTATATTACAATTTAAAATTTTAATCTTTTACCCACGGCAATTCATCTATAATAATAAAACAGAGCCTTCTATTTGAGCTACGTAAACTCTTCAGTTAGAAAAATACAACAACAGTCCAGATCGTTTTGATATAACGGTTTATATTACAATTTAAACTTTTAACCACTATAACTCATTTAAATTTTAAGTTTTAGCATTTTAATTACGATAACTCATTTAAATATTAACTTTTACCCTTTTAACTATACTAACTCACTTAAGTTTTAATTTTTTAGCCATAGTAATTGTACCCAATCTATAATAATAAAACAAAGCATCCTTTTTTAGCTGCTTAAGCTCCTCAGTTAGAAAAGCACAACCACGATTCAAATTATTTAGATCCAACAGTTTATATAATGAGTTAAGTTTTTAATCTTTTAATCAATGTAACTCATTTAAATTTTAACTTTTAATCATAGTAATCCATTTAAATTTTAACTTTTAATCTTTTAACCACAATAACTCACTTAAATTTTAACTTCTTAACCATAGTAACTTTACCCATAAATATATATATATATATATATATATATTTTAAAAAACGTGTTTTGCATGGGGCACAACTAGTACATAATATGTTAGAGTAGTTTAATAAGAAAAAAGTGAAAGTGCAGTTTAGAAAATTTTAATGAAGAGGAAAGTAAGTTTTATAGTATGAAAAAGCTTGTTTTGTTTGTAAAAACTTAATCCCACATGTAAAATATATCAAAAGTTGTGTACCTGTATCTCCGGTCTTTATCCAAACCCTAACCCAAATTTGAGTAAAAAAAAAGTAAAAAACTTAATTTGATATAAACCTCTCCAATAAAAAAACTCAAATTTAAAGGACGACAAACCCAAATTTAGAAGAAAATAAAAATTTACAACTGAATTTTTAAAGGAGTGTGAAATCTCACCATTAAAGATTTGAGTATGAATCTGAGTCTCCCTTAATTTGAGTGAAAAAAAATAGTATGCCTTTATTTGATATGAATATGAGTCCAGCATTGATGAAAATTTTTATGAGTTTTTTATCCAAATTTAAATTTGAGTTTATAAAAAGATAAAGATCGGAAATGCTCTTAGTTACTGAGCAAAGCCAGACCATTGATACTGCACGCTAAACCTGGGCAAATAATTCCATCATATACTATTCAAATTGAATTCTATAATTTATGCCACATTTCAAAATTTTAGTTTTAAATCACATTCCAAAGCTATTCTCTGCTCACTTTAGTGTTATTTTTAGTCTTCCAATGTTCTTCCTGCAACACAAGCACGGTGTGTGTATGTGAAGTTTTTACTTGTCGAGTTACTGCAAATTTTGAAAAGTTATAGCGAGTGATTGTATTGTTGTATTCTGTAAGCGGCGTGTTCTGACCTATTACACCAATAAACTCACCCGTAGAGGCACGAATTGTTTTAAAAATAATTGCAGCCTAGTCCACCTTATCGTACTTTACTTGTCTTTGTCTGAAACAACTTCAACATCTTCAAGCTAAACTCTGTATTTTCTTCCAACAAGTATAAAATTCCCTTATTTTGCATGAATACGTTATAAAAAATAACAAAAGTCCGACATTTATTCGAATGGTTGATGTTTAACATCAATTCAAGCCGTTTATAATTTGATGTAGAATCAGATACAAAGGCAATCTCGGCTCTTTTATTTAAGATCCTTAATGAGAAAACTATTACAATCTGGAAATAAAAAGTTAGAAGAGTTGACATTGGGCAACATAACTTTCGTGTTGCACCTACATCAAACTTCCGAAAATGTACCTAACATGTCTTGAAAAATAGCTTGCTTATGCTTCTGTCCAACTGCAAAATAATACTACCGTGTGGGTTGATCCAGTGTAGTACCAATCAAATTTCTTACCTTGAGGATAAAAGTTTGAATCTTATAATTCACATTGAAGCTTAGTAGTTGACCACTATACTATCACAGCTAAGTCAATTCTCGAGAAGAGTAACGGGTGTGATCAAGACCACATAGCGTTGTCTCTGGATGCTCTCTTTAGCCAATGCAGACTTCCCCAAAATGCATAATTTTTTCTATATCGTGCAGATAAAACACGATTTGTTGACGTAAACATATCATCACGAAAACCGTTTCCTTGAAAGTCTTGAATACCGGCTTCAGGCATTGACTGGGCACCTGCCTGCTCTTGCTGTTCAAAAACATATAAAATTCCAACTTCTTTTACTGTAAAACATGGTCTTATTACATTCACAGAAAGCTCAATCTCATCACCACCTTTCAATAGATCCCCTAAATTGTATACACTTACCCATAGCATAGCTTCATTGGTTTCTGGAGCACCAAAAGACATTGGTTGATGACAGTAGTGAACATGCTTCGTCTTATTTGCAATCACAATGTGCAATGCTTGAAAATCAGCGTTTGTCTCATGTATTTCATTCTTCCAGCTGGTTTTATACACACAACATACAACCAATTCTCGGATCTTAGAATCAACAGGTGAAGGCAGAACAAAACGCAGAAATGAACTTCTCTTAATGTGGAATGTACGTGGAACCTTATCCCCTGGAAGAAAAAAACTGTATACACCAGTTTGGTACAATCTCTGTGCCAAATAACAATTATTAATGCAACAATTTCAGAGAGTAAGGATGCAGGGAGAAGGGGAGAAAAGCGCACCTGGAGAGGAAGCTTCTTTGACTCAGTATTTGCGAATACTCTGTAGTAGTTTAATTCAACATTGCCCATGGATTCTAAGTTCAAAAAACCCCATCTCTTCAACCTCTCCATGTCGACACTTTTAATGGGTTCTAACATGAACCGGCCCTCAACCTCAGGTAGATTGTTAGATGTTAAGAGTATTCGGGTAGAATGTGTAAATTGTTCGTAGTGTTAAGGTAGTATGTGTAATTCTTAGTATTGTAAGTTAACTATAAATACAATGATATATGTGAACTAGGTTAAGCTTTTGACCTGTCTAGTTCCTCTTCAATATACCATGTTGATCCTCCACACTTAACATGGTATCAGAGCACTTACAATCCTAAGTATATTCTAAATAAATTAACACTTTATTTGTGGTGGTGGTTGCTGCCTGGTTGTGGTGGCGTGGTGGTTGCTGCGTCAAAGTCACTGTCGTCGTGGTGAGTGGTGGAGGTGTCGTTACTGTCGTGGTTGTGGCGTGTTTTCGCCGTCGTTCGGTGGTCGTGGTGGTGAGTGGTGTATCGTGGTGGTGAGACGCAGGTGGTGTATCGTGGTGGTGAGGCGCAGGTGGTGTGTCGTGGTAGCACTGTCGTGGTGGAGTGGTGTGGTCGGAGTGGTGTCGCCGTCGTTTGGTGGTCGTGGTGGTGAGTGGTGTGTCGTGGTGGTGAGGCGCAGCCAGTGACGAAGAAGAAGCAGTGACGAAGAAGAAGCACAGTAAACCCTAATCAGTCGGGTCAGTCGATCGGGTCAAGTCAGGATTTTAATATAAAATCCCGGATCAGTTCGGTTCAGTCCGGTTCAGCATTTTCCAGACCTAAACCGGTCCAGTTCAGAGGTTCAGAGACCTAAACCGGTCCGGTTCAGAGGTTCAGAGACCTAAACCGGTCCGGTTCAGCGTTCTAAAGAGGAAAATCGGTCCGGTTCAGCATTTTTCAGAGATCCAGCCCCTGATTTTGACCCGGTTCAGTGGTCCAGGGGTTCGGTTCAGTAGTTTTCAGCGGTCCAGCCCCTATTTTTGACCCGGTTCAGTGGTCCAGGGTCCGGTTCAGCATTTTCCAGTGGTCCAGGGGTCCGGTTCAGCATTTTCCAGCGGTCCAGCCCATATTATTGACCCGGTTCAGTGGTCCAAGGGGCCCACCCGGTCCGGTTCAGTACTGTAGCAGTCTTATTTCCTCCGTTATTGCACTGCTATGGACCCCAAGCAAGATACCGGGTCCCTTACTCCATCTCTGCCCCCTACCTCTACTCCTCCGACTATTATCAATGGTCCCATGACCTCTGTTAAACTCAATGGGACCAACTATACCTTATGGTCCCGATCCGCTCAAGTTTTTCTTCGAGGCAAAGGTTTTAAGAAGTATTTGGTGAACCCGAAACCCAAGGAAGACACTCCTGGGTATGATCAGTGGGAACAAGAGGACGCTCAGATTATTTCTTTATTATTGAATAGCATTGAGCCTGGTATTAGTTCTACATTACTCTATCTTGACACCGCCAAGGAGATATGGGATCACTTGGCCACTATGTATTCTGGTACCGATAATTTTACCCGAGCTTATGAGGTGTGCAAGGAGTATTTCCGGCTGGAACTGAGTACTCTGAGTGTTGAGGATTATTACTCTCAAGTTCGGGGAGTCTGTGAGGAACTGAAGACTTAACATCCCTTTACTACTGATGCAGCAGTTTGGCAAAAACAACATGAGGATATGAATGTTGTTAGATTTTTAGTAGGACTGAAACCTGAATATGAGGCTATTCGTTCTCAGATTTTGGGTGGTTCCAGTCTTCCCTCACTACTTGAGGTTTTCTCTCGCGTACAACGTGCTACTTTATCTCATTCAGGCATCAATCAGGGTGTC
>JAHQCQ010041032.1:34713-48475 GCA_023539305.1 Ilex asprella
GGCAGGCTAGAAATTTGGGTTGCACTCAAATCCAAGATCTGCAGCAACTGGAGGTTACTAAAATCCAAGGGGAAAGCATCATCACACAGCTTGCAGCCTGCAAGACTTAGTTCCACTAGAGAACATGGTAAAGAAATCGACAAAATCTCTTGACTTCTTCGGGGCTTTGATACCCAAGACCAGATAACTTCAAGCCATGACTGAACCTCCCCAGGACTAGAGGGTGTGTGATTTATAGCAATTCCACCGGCCCGAGGCACTTTCAAAAAACCCATTGTCATAAAGTCTATAGGTAACCAGTTAATAATATTCAAGCAACCAGAGATGACAAGTGTCTTAAGAAGTTTCAACATACAAATGTTTTTGGGAAGCAACCTAAGATTTTTGCAATCTTTTAGGTTCAAGAGAATGAGTTTTTCTAGCTCCCCAACGGATTCATGAACCTCGACCAAATTTACACAATCTTCAAGGATCAAGCTCTCAAGATTGGGCACTCCTGAAAAATCAGGAGTTTTGGTAAGCCCATGGGAATGACTAAGATCAAGTATTTTCAGTGTCTTAAGGAACTGCAAAGGAAAAACAAAAGTAGCGAACAGTTAACTCTTAAAACACAATAAATTCCAGGAAAAAAGGAAAATTAAAAAAGATGAATTACCTTGGTTCCTTTCCAAACTTGTTTCAAGCTGCTATACTGCATATCAACAGCAACTAAGCTTTCCATAGGAAAATCATCAGGTATAGTTCTTAACGGAAATCCATGCCAACTCAACCATCTTAATCTCTTGGGGAACTTTTCAAAGGATCCAGTGATTTGTACATAATTCAGCTTGAGCAGTTTCAATTTGCACATCTTTGCAAATGGATCAATTTCCATGAACTTTGATGCACTTGAATTCCTTAAAGCAATGTCGACCGGGGACCATGACATATCAACAATCTCTTCATACTTATGTTTTTTTGCATTGTTAACACTCAATCTTGGCTCATCTTCCTGTAACATGTGCATGTCTAGGATGAGGCCTTCAATTTTTTCCGTGCCCTAATAAAAAAAGAATATGAATTAACATGGAACCAAACTAGCAAAACAAAAAGAATAGAACATCAATAATCACCAAGTATAACATAGACATACTACTTACAGTATTTTCTCTTAGTACCATAAAAGAATCCTTATGATGCCACAATCTGCTACGTTTTCCTGGCTCCTTCCGCGATTCTGGACGAACAATTTCTCTTCCCATTTCTTTAAGCAATTGGTGCATTGTCAACTTGTTATACATATCAACTCCTAGGAGGCATCTATCAGTTAGATTTTGAATCCCAATTGTTGTGTAGAAATCGCATTCATCCAGTATTTTAATTACCAAATTCCTGTCCCATCCAACAAAAAAACATGCAATGTGGAGAAATAAATCTTTGTCATGATCATCTTGTAAAGAGTCATAGCTTATTCTAAGTTTTCTAAGGATCTGACAATCAGGAATTGCTTCCAATTTCTTCAATGCATTTTCCCATACATTTACACTTTTCCCACTTAGAGAAGAACCCAAAACTTGAAGACCTAAAGGAAGCCCTCCGCAGTGATGCACTACTCTTATTGAGTGCCTAACATAATCTTCAGAAGGATGGGCTTGTCCAAAGGAATGCCAACTAAAGAGCTCAAGTGATTCTTCATAGTTGAGATGTTCAACCTGATGAACCCGATAAACTTCCCGAGGATTTAACAACCCTTGTTGCCTAGTTGTTACGATGATTTTACTTCCAGGACAAAACGAGTGCCGCATTCCAAACAATGCATTTAGTTGATCAACATCATCCATGTCATCAAGAATGAGAAGAAGTCTTTTACAACATATGGCATTTGCAATTTTAATAATTCCTTCGTCAACACAACTTATTTTTTCCTCTCTTCCAACATCTGAAAGAAGTTGTTGTTGTAAATTAGCTAAACCATTTGGTTCTCGCGAACGATCCCGGATATTTGCAAGAAAGCTACTAACTTCAAATTTTCTTCTGTGTAGATTATAAACAAATTTGCCGATGGTTGACTTTCCAATTCCGCCCATCCCACATATTACGAGTACGCTAACGTCCATCGCCCCATCACATAACCACAAATTAATATTGTTGATTTGTGGATATATTCCAATCAAGATAGGGGGAATGCTCAAGACTCTGCGATTCAATTTATCTCCAACAACTTTAACAATTTTTTGGATAAACTTTGCCTCGTGCCTACAAATTGCAATGAAAATGTTAAAATAGGAAGGCCAAAAATGTTACCAGTAATTACACATTCTTGAGGAAACCATGCATAAAAAAGCACGATCTTTGTCATTATTTGAATCTAGGGTATAAAATAACTTGGACAGTTGAAAATATGCACGAAATACATGAAAGGAATATTCTAGAACCAAAGAAATCAAGAAAACCATCAATTTAAATGGAACTATGCGAAATGTAGGTTCTCTCCAAGGCATTAAGTTCTACAAGAGGACATACAAAAGTAATGCACACATAGGATCAAACACGCAACGTGTAGGCAACAGACAATGCACTTTTTGTGTTGAGTGCCTGTGCCATTGTTGGTGTCATCTCTTCAATTTTGTAGGTAATTTTCATTCATTAGAGTTTGCCTCCGACTAATAAAATGGGTATGTGATTGAAGTGGTCACTTTACGTAAGACCAAATGACACAAATCTAAGGTTGATAAGGGCTTGATGGTATGGAGAAGGACTACCTACACTTCATAGCCCCACAATGGGTGTTTTACCCATAAAACAAGAGAAAAACTAAAATAAAGAACCAAAATCCCCAAGTCTAATCATTGTTTTGCTTATGGATCTAGTAATTTTGATATTACTTCAGCTTAATAGTCCTCACATGAGAGACAATTCACTTAATCTCATTTGGTGCTTGGAAATAATGATCTGACATTGTTTTTAAAATGATAGGTATGTAATGCGTGCACAAAAGAATCAACGTTGTGGTTTCTGAAGGTCAATCCTCACCTAAGAACAGAAAAATAGCATTCCTGATCTTCATATATTGAAGGCACCGTTGGCTATCAAGTTTTTCGGTACTAATTCCCATATTGCAAAGCTAACATATGAATAGAAAATTTTACAATAGACTCATTACATTATAATAACATCAGTTATTCACACTCTAGAACCAATAAACCATAAAATTCATAAAACTAAAAATATATTCTAATATGTCAAAAATAACCAAATGCATATCTGTTACTTGCATGTTCACTATAGATTTATGTGTATAAAATTAAAATTAGTTAATGTATAAGAAGTTATTTAATAGGCGGGGTTAGTGGTATAATGATAGTGGGTTTCTAACTAGTTGCCTAAGTAATGGGATAAGTTAACTATTTTGCAAGTTATGCTCCTCTTGTATTTAAACACCTTATGCTCAATGAAAAGGGGGCTTGTATGTTGAGATAAAAGTTTGAGAGGTTGGTTTCTCCTCAAATTGAACCAATGGAAGTTTTCACCCCCCTCGAAGCGGGCTTTCTTTATCCTTTTATTGTATTTTCCTTTCGTCTTCAACATCCATAAAAAAGTGCACATACCAATTGGTATCATAGCGGTCGATCCTAGTAATGGTTACCCCATTAGAGATTTTGAAGTTGATCCGTGATCATTTCCAAACATAGTTCAAAGACTTGACCGAGAAAATCAAAGGATACAAGAAGGCCTGAACAAAGTTCAAAAAATCCTTCATGAGAGAAATTTGAACGCCAACCGACATCATCAAACAACTTGTCAAGAAGGAAATTACATTATTGATGCAAACTCTAAGATGCCTTTCACTATGGCAAAACAAAAGCTTTGTGGTGTGGAAGTGAAGGGCCACATTGTCTTTGCTCTTAACAACCAAAAAGTTCTTTAACAAAAGACATAACACAAAAGGCTTTGTTTGGGGAGCAGATGATGCAAAGCTCCACCTACTAGAATCCAAGGCATGCCAACCATCACAATTCATGGCAAAGCAAGGCATTGCCTACTACAAGCAACTATTGGAAAAAACATGCAAGAACCACCCACTCTAGAAATCGTGCAGGAGTCAAAGGCCAAGCATGCTAGGATTGCAATATGTAAACTACCAATATCAAAGTTCGGGTGGTCTAATGTCCGATGATGCAGGCTAATTGTTACCACCTGATTTCAAGTTTATTAGTGGTGAAAATATTGATCAATTTATTGTTATGAGAACATGGAAGTGGGTTGGCAACCTCCATTTTGTAAACGACAAATCAAACTTGTGTGATAGTTTTTTTAAAGGGGAATGAAATAAGAGTTAGTTAATGCATAAGAAGTTATTTAACAAGTAAAGTTAGTGGTATAATGTTAGTGGGTTTCTAAATAGTTGCTTGAGTAATGGGATAGGTTAATTCTTTTGTAGGTTATTTCCCTCTTGTATTTAAAGACCTTATAATCTGTTATGAACCAAAACTAAAAGCAAAATAAAGCGCAACAAAATAAAAAAAAATATAACATATAGATTTATGTGGTTCGGCTCAACAACCAAACTTACGTCCACAAACGAAACACAACGACACGATTTCACTATTTAAAGGTTGGAGATTATAAAATTCTCGAAACAACAATGAGATAACTATATTTGCTCTATCACTATTATAGAATTATTAGTGCTAAAAAAATCTTCTTCCTAATAAAATTCTCAAAGAAGATTCAAAACAAAATAGAGCAAAATCTCAAAAAACACCAAAACATTGAAGACAGAGATTCACGCCAACCCGCCCCTTATCTTCACCAATTCCATCAAATCCATCGAAAATCAGATCAAAGGACTGTGCACGTAAAGGCATTCTAAAGAGAGTCAACACCACTTTCTTGTAATCCAAGTCAAATAAATCAACGATTGTAATTTGACAATATTTAATATAATTTTATACACGTAATTTGTCGTTTCAGTCGAGTTCTCCTCGAACCACCAGAGGTTTTCACCCCCTCAAAGCAGGCTTTCATTCTCCTTTATTCTATTTTTCTTTCATTTTTTACAGCCCTAAAAAAGTGCATGTAACAATATCTCAGAAAGAATGTTTAACCTTTTTCACACAAGTTTTTCCCTTTCTCGAAAAGCTATCAAAATTTCAAGGTGTTATTAAGGTAGTAAATTGAATTAATTTTCAAATATCCTAAGGAATGCAATTCATTTTTATAATGATTTTAAATTTTTTTAATGAAGTTAAAAAATGCAAACATGTTCTATTATATTTCTATTCAAATTTATTAATTATCACAATAGAAATAGTGGAAGCATCAAATAACAACAATAATTGGATAAAAATATGCTTTGCATAGAGAGAATGTTAAATGTAATGATGTGATGGTGACATTTTCAGAATACCATAGATATTGAGTTCATGTGATGTTAATGATAGGAATCCTTTCTATGCTCCTGGGAGAATATTTGAAGGAAATTACCCATCAAATTGATTTTGTAAGACCATTCCCGCCAAATTTGCAACAATTTTCAGTGCTTCCCTCCAACGCTCCACTGTTTTCATGCACTCATATTTTTTTTCATTGGTTCCTCCATCAAATGTCTCCTCGTGTCTAGTAAAGGCTTCCGCAATAGTCCCTGTTTGCCTCCTGACTTCAGATGGATCCACATCATAGAATATTGGTAAAACTTCCTGCATAGATATCCTCTTGTGATGGAGAATGTTGACAAGTTCATCAAGGCACCATCTTGCCGAAACATAATTTTTTGACAAAATAATTATGGAAATTTTGGACTGTTCAATAGCTTTTTGTAATTCTAACTCAATATTCTCCCCCCTTTCAATGTCATCGTCATCTCTAAATGTGTGGAATCCTGCTTGAACCAATGAAGGTGATCAGTAAAGGTCTTGCGTATGTCTTCACCTCTAAAGCTCAAAAACACATCATAAGAACATCAGGATATGGAAGACGAGGCTGGGGCTCTAACAATAGCCATTGAACAAATCTAAGAGATGAATGATGAAACAATCTCTGCATGATCAATATTCCATCGCCCTCTGTGAGAAATGTCAATAAATACAATTAATAACCCAATCACTTAAATCCAATATAAAAAATTAAAGAACATTTTTGAAAATGAGTCCATAACTATTTTGTAGGTCCATGGCTTTTTTAACAAAGCTAACAATAAAAAAAAATTCAAGGTCATTGTTTCATTGTTAACTACCTTTTGAAAAAAATTATTTCATGGTTAACTTTGGAAAAACTATGACCCATGGCTTAAGATGTATCCATTCTAGGTCATAGAACACATGAACATACCAACAATTAACTGTGAGTTTGACGTGTGAACAATGAATTGAGGTAATAGAACACATAAACATACCTCTCTTAATGAGTTTGAAGTGTTTATGTAGCCCTTATTTTGAACAATTTGTTTGACAAATTCATAAATATCAAAAAGTAAAATGCTTAATACATAAGAACAAGTGAAAACCAAAAAATAAAAAATAAGAAGTAACTCTTAAGCAAAGGAAACAAGGGTTGGAACCCCCTATCATAGAAGGTATATATCCCTCATGCTAGTTCGAAGTATTGTACTCAAGCATTGAATAGTCTTGCTGCTGCCCACCAACCAATCCTCCACTGCAGCTTCACGTCTATTTAACATGATGTCACTCCAAGTTCAACCATTTCGATGGGTTGAATTCAAGAGTGACAAATAAAAGAAACATTGTGCTCACACTCCCAAGGGGAGTTTCTCTCTCTAAAAGTCTAAATTGTGTTGGTCCCTTAAAAAACAAGAGGTTTGGGGGTATAGATGGGGCCAAGGTCAAGTTTGGACAGGTTTTTCAAAACTTATCATCCCATGTTAATGTCTACTAAGAATCCATAGATTATGAAGAGTAACGCTAGTCTCAGTAAAAAAAATTAACACACCAACATACTACAAGGAGTCAACAATCTATTTTAAACCTTGAATACCTCAACTCAATAGTGGTGAATTAGCAATTTATAATTAACTGTCTATTAAGCAACATGTAGCACCAGTTAACCAAATATAAATCAAGCTCCAATCGATATGCAGTTTCAGCTTATTCAGGGTTGCTGACGAAAAGAGGTAACAGAACAAACAAAAAACATTTGACTGAAAATTCCAGAAAACTGCTCCAATATAATGAAGCATGGGAGTGTCAAAGTGAAAAAAAAAAAAGAAACGTTACTGTAACAGCTCATAAAAGATTTCTCTCATACTGTATTTCACCACTCCCCTTGAATATTTCAACTTCATAGACTCACAATAGATTCATGAGGCTACGCATGAACGGAAAGCCCATGAAAGAAAAGATCAACTAAACTAATCAGCCAGGTCAACATGGGTCAACGCAACAAGAACGAACAATTGAAAGAAGAATCAGTTTCTAGTCATGCCCCAATTCTAGAATTGTATGTAGTTTTATGCCCGGTTTAGAATAATAAACAGAACCCACACCAGACATCTGAGCATACTCAAAGCCTTCAATTCATATTCCATAAAATTGGCCCAAAGGTGAAAAAAATTGCATGTATATGCAGATCAAAATTCCATAACAGTTTTGGATTCGGTCATATTCAGAGCATTGCATAGAATTGTTGCAAAGATGAAAAAGTTTACCTGTTTAAGCAGATCAAAGAGCGGTTCCACAGAGGGAGTGGGTCAACTTCAGACTAAAGAGTTAACTGTAGAGATAGAGAGAGAGAGAGAGAGAGAGACAGAGGGAACGTCCCAAAAACTGTAGAGTTGGCTCTTAAACTAAGGGGAAAATTACATCCAATTCCCTAAAGTTTGTCACTTAATCATTTAAATTTCTTGATATTTAAAATATTAAAAATTTATTCACATGTAACACTTAGACTCAATCGTCAATGTCATATTCATTAATAAATTACACTCAGGACATATAAAGTTTATAAGCATGTAATACTTAGACTTCTTAAGTTTAAAATATTACACTTATATCCCTTATTAGTTACGAAACTAATAAAATCTATTAAATGACCAAATTACTCCGATTAAAGATAGAAGATATTGTATTTATTATAGTTTGACCCCTTATTTAGTTTTTTTGTTTTTACAATAGATAGTATAATTGTAAGAAAATGAGTATTTAATTGATTTTTTTGATATATTTATACCGATTACTATTTTTTTCTCAAAAAAAAAATGAGATTTTGTTTGGATTTTATGTCAATGGATAATATAATGCAACATGCAAATGTGTTTGATTAGTCTTATTTCATATGTTCATACTTGATGGTGAAAATTTTGACCCAAGGTAAAAAGTTTATTTAATCCAAGATACTCCAGGTATGCCACCCTTAACTTCTAAATGCAGTTCATACTTTTGAGTTACTTATTTATTTAGACATCGGAGAGTCAACCCCTAGAGCTCCCATCCGATCTCCAATATCTTTTTTAGGTGATTAAAGTCTAACAAACTGACGTGGAGGTCACCCAAAATTCGACATCAACAGTACTAATTATGATTTTTTAAGAAAAAATTAAATTTTTAATTTTAATTTTATTTTAATAAATGACATAATATAACATGAATGTTTGTTATAAAATTTAAAATATTTAATATTTTATCTTTAATTGAAGCATTTTTAGTTAAAGTGTAATGTTTAAACTAGAGGTGTTTAAGTATTACACACTTTAAATTTTAGAAGTCTGGATGTAATTTACTAATGGATATGGACATTAGTGGCAGGGGTCTATATGTTATGTGCGTACACCAATGGCCCTTTAATTCAATGGTACTCCTTGACTTGTGAAAGTTTTGTCTTCTTGATGTCTAGTGTTCAAGTCTCCCTCCAAAAAAAAAAAATGTGTTATGTGCTTACAAATCTTAGGAAATCTATGTGTAATATTTTAAATGTCAAGAAATATAGGTGATTAAGTGACAAACATCAAGGGGTCTAAGTGAATTTTTTTCTAAACTAAATTCTTTTGTGTTAATTAAGCTGCTAAATTATATCTTACTAGCGATAATCCGTGTATGAAGGCACTGTATAATTCATAAAAATAGATTGTTGACACAAAAAAAATGAAGCACTAAATATGGACACACATTATGCTAAAAGCCTAAAGTCTTTCTTAACACACCCGCACTTTGCTTACATACTCCGCAAAACATTTAAATGAAAATTCTTGTGAAGACAAATTTCAATGAATAGATGAAGAAAATCTAATTTTAATAGTCAAAGCTCCATAAATTTAAACTAAGTTTAACTACATTTCAAGATTTATTTTTTATTATTTATAAGCCTTTTTTATTATTTATCTATAGATATCATAGATAAATCCATGAAATATGATAGAATTAACTTTAAAAAATATTAATTTATATACATGTAATCAAAATCGAGTCAAATCTAATAGAAACTAAAAAACTAATTTATCAAAATGCATATCGCCAAAATATTTTATATCAAAAAAAGATCTAAAAATATTTTTTTTAATTAGTACAAGTTTTGACAAAATTATTAATTTATAAGAATATATTAGCGTTGAGTTTTTTTAAGAGATAAAAAAAATTAGTTTTAAACTTTTGATTCAAGATATGTGTAAAACATGTTAGTTTGATATATTTAATTAAATAAATAAAAATTTAAATTACTTTATATTCAATATAAATGTGTTAAACGACGTCTTTTTTTATCTATTAAATTGTTGAGTTTTTTTTAATCAACATGTTATCATTGTGTCTTATATAAATTTAAAATATTATACTACACAAATGATATTAATGACAAATTTGACTCATTTAATTATTATGTCAAAGAAAATCCTGTCTTCTAAGATCAGTCGTAATCGTTGATCGGTTGGAAGAAAAAATATTAAGGAAAAAAATGTTAATTTATTGACCGTTGGATGAATGAATTTGAGACTATAAGATGTATTCCAAGATTAGTCTTAATCGTTGACCGGTTGGAGGGGAAATATTAAGGAAAAATTATAATTTCTTAACTATTGGATGAATGAATTTAAGACCGTAGAATAAGTTTGTTGAAACTGTCCTGTTTTATATTATAAATATTAATTTAACCTCTGAATTATACAATCTGACTTAATTTGATCATTTAGTCAAAATTCGCCGTTAAATTTGATAAAAATCATCGCATACATATAGCGTGAGCCAGAGATTATATTATAATTTAGAGACTACATAATGTATAATTCAGGGTTTTCTAAAAAAACAGTGAATTTGATCCACAAAGTGCTAGATTGAGTTAAATTGCATAGTTGAATGGGTAAATTAACGAAAAGCTTAATTCAGAAACTTAACAAGGAGAAAAAAGATGAAATGCTGATGGGTGCGAGGGAGCCGTAGACGAAGCATTCCAGCAAGTAATTGGAAGAATTGGTTTGTGGTGTGTGTTGAGCTTTGCCGTGGTTGATTATTGTGTGTGTATTTATATGCATGTTATGTCCAAAAAGCAAGTAATTGGAATAAAAAACAGAACACGGAGCTCAAAGTCAACTTTGGTAGGCTGCTAAAAATTTTCAGCTATTGCATGCCAAACAATATTTGTCTGTTTAAATTTTGCATCGAAAGGCAAGAATATGAGTCAAGGAAATTAGGCACCGATTTCACACCCAAAAGATACGAAATTAGGCACCGGAATTCAGGATGATTCGGTAACGTTTTTGTTTTCGTGTTTTTAAAATAATAAAAAATAAAAATAATTTTTTGTCTCTATTTTGTGATAAATACTAAAACAGAAACATATTTGGATATTATTTTTGTCTATTAAATTATGAGAATAAAAACAAAAAATATGTTTGATAACTACTTCACGTTTTATCCTAAATATATTTTATAATATATCATTTTTTTATAAAAAAAATAGACATTTTATTGAATGAATTCAGAAATTACAAGGATCAAACTACATTTTTTTTTTTTTTTTGTAAAAGAAAAAATTTCTCAGCCAGTTTTTTATCTGGATGAGCCTGTATTGACAAAGCTTTTGCAACTGAAAGAATCTAAAACACGCTAAATAATCACAAATCTATTAAATTGTAGGACAACAAATCAGTTTCAACATCACAAAATCTACACCAATCCTAATAAAATCATGAATTCCCAATACCCCAGGATAAAAAGCATGTGTTTCTGTTTCGCGTGTTTTTTGGAACAAAATTTTTTGTTTTCATTTTTTTGTCTTTGTCTATAATACAACGAAAATAAAACAAAACCAAAAATAGCTACCAAACATAGTTTTGTTTTTATTTTTGACAAAAACACAAAACACATGACAAAAACAGTTACCAAACATAGCCTTAGTTTGTCATTTGTCTCACTCATATGTCTATTTTATAATATAAAATATAACAGACTTCAATAAATTTATTTGACGATTTCAAATAAATATGATGATGCACAAATTAGTCTCGTGCAAGATCAACAGTCGAGTATATGAAAAGATACAATTAATGAACAATGAATAAGATAATCAATGACAAAACAGTAAATAAGAGCAAACACACAGATATATAGTGGTTCGGTCGGAGTTACATACTTTACTCTTAGAAAACGACAACGGTGGCTGGATGTTTTTATTGATGAATAAAGTAACAGGTAGAGTATAATCCGGAATAATTACAATGATTAGGAGAGAGAGAGACTTGGTGTGTATAGAGATAAAGCTCGTGATGTAGTGAGTTGAGAGATGTAGAGATGTAGAGATTTGTCTGTCCATGTGGAGAGAGCTTACAATATATAGGTATAGTGAGGCGGTGACATAAGGGAGAGAACACTACTTATTTGGTAAGTACAATTAAAGTAGAATTGATCTTTATGAGTGCATATCCCGATAATCTCCCACTTGTTCTTGTCTCCTTGTGGTCTTTGGATCTTGGACTGGAGTTGAGTTGCTTTTTTTTTTTTTTCTGACTTGGGTTTGTTTGATTTCTCGAGCCTGGCCCAGTTAGATTTGGGCTCGTCAAAACTCATCCAACGACCAATAATATTCCTCTCAAAATCATTCATATTATACCGTACCTTAAGCCACAAGTTAAGAGCATAGCTGAGGGTTTAAAGCATCAAGTAATCAAGCTTCAAACATTCTTTAGTGAGAACTTGTATGAGAGTGAATTGATAGAGCAGTAAAATAGTTTAAGCGACTTGAGTTTTGGGATAGAAATTTGAGGTGTTAATTTATTCATGTATTCTCATTTTTCTCAAAGTAGATTACATCATGTCCTGTGGACAGAGAAAAAAAAAATTGTCGAGTCACGTAAGTCTCTTGTATTTTTATGTGTGCTATATTCATGGCTCAATAGAAAGGCCACTGAAAGAACTCCTTACGACCTAAAAAAAAAAGAGAGGATTCCTAAATAATAATTATAGACTTACATTGAAATTGGTCTAAAAAAAACCAAAAATCAATTTTTCATAATTAAAGCCTAATCAAAGTTCTACCCTCCTCTCTCTCTCTCTCTCTCTCTCTCTCTCTCTATTAATGGCACCAACTCCGTATGTACCACTACTCTCTCACATTATACTCTCTCTCTCCAAGTAAAAAAAGTTTATAAAACATAATTTTGTATCTATCCTACAACATAGATTAAATTGAAAAGATAAATATTTGTTTAATTAGCAATTTATTTTTTTGATATTTTATTAATAGATTAATTTAATATAATTATTATTTTTTTATTGTGAAGGTTTTAAAATAATAGATGATGATTTGAGAGGTGAAAAAATTGTTAATTTAAAACTTAAACATTTTTTTTTATCATATACTATTGTTTGATTTTTATTGACTTTTATAATATATTAAATTATTCTCTTAGTACAATTACTTGTTATTTTAAAATATATTTTGCTCACAAGAATTTTTATTTTAAAATATGTCAATATAGGATAAAAAGCTGTTTTCGGTGCGTGTCGCGATAGCATTAACAAATCAAGGCAAACTCTGAATATTAGATATAATCTTCAAAATTAAAACTCATAAAATCCTATTTATGATCAACTCAAGGATCAAAATTTTATTTCAGTATATTGTTTCGGTCACTTAGGAAACGAAAATATTTCGATGTATTTCGAAAACGTTTCGACCAATTTCGGAAACATAATGAAAAAGTAAAAAATTTAAGAATTATTTTTTTAAAATATTGATCGAAATTTATTAAAGTATCTTAAAATACCGTGAAACATTCTGAAACAATTGTGTAAATGCATTGAAATATTATAAAATATCTCGAAATATTATGGAATTCCTTGAAATATTAGAATTTCGATTCCATCACTGATTTGTTTCGGTTTCTTTGAAAACGGAAACGTTTTGAACGTTTCGAAACGATATTTTGATCCTTTGGATCAACTATATTATAAGAAAGATTGAATGAATTAACCATATTATCCATTGAAAAGATATACTAGCAAAATTTGAATATATAAAATTGATTATTAATTTTGCATCACAAAAAGGCTAGAAAAATAATTTTTAAATAAAATTTTAATCATACATTATATTTATATTTCACATTGTTGTCAATCTCGATACACACACAATATTTACTCCTCTTGCAAACGGGTAGAACTCCTCTCTCCCATAAATCTCGTGTTCCTTTAATGATCCATGTTACACAACTACAAGCCAAAAACCACAAAATCTAAGAAGATGAGACTCTGATTTACAGGTGGAAAACGCAGAATATCATCTTAATCGTCCAAAGCTTTGAGTGATTTACTTCTCCTTATTTTTTGTTATTTGTTATTTT
>JAHQCQ010034310.1:0-13393 GCA_023539305.1 Ilex asprella
ACGACCGGCGTTGTATCCGATCGACATTTTCGTAACATTGAAATGTGGAACACATCGTGTACCCCAGACAACTGAGCTGGTAACCGCAACTGATGTGCCGCTTTGCCCACCACTTTGATCACTTCAAATGGCCCGGTATATCTGGGCGCTAACTTTTCCTTCTTGCCAAATCGAAACACGCCCTTCTTGGGTGAGACCTTGAGAAATACGTAATCTCCCACCTTGAATTTTAAGGGTCTTCGCCTGTGGTCCGCATAGCTCTTCTGTCTACTTTGCGCTGTCCGTAGCCTCTCCCGGATGAGTTGTATCTTCTTCGTAGTTTCTCGAACAATGTCCGGTCCGAACAAACCACTCTCGCCGGCTTCTAACCAACACGTTGGTGATCGGCAGGGCCTTCCATACAATGCTTCATACGGTGCCATCCCAATAATTTCCTGATAACTGTTGTTGTAAGCAAACTCCACCAATAGTAAGTGGTCGCTCCAACTCCCTTTGAGGTCCAAGGCGCAAGCACGTAACATATCCTCCACAATCTATATCACCCTCTCAGATTGGCCATCCGCTTGGGGGTAAAAAGCCGTACTGAAATATAACTCCGTCCCCATCGCTTGTTGTAGAATCTGCCAAAATCTCGCCACAAACCTAGAGTCACGATCCGACACGATTGAGAGCGGGACGCCGTGTAATCTCACTATCTCCCAGATATACAACTGGCTCAAAGTCTCGAATGTATCTGTGGTCTTCATACCCAAAAAGTGAGCGGACTTGGTGAGTTTATCTACAATGACCCACACTGCATTATGCCCACGCGACGTCCGTGGTAAACCCGACACGAAGTCCATAGTGATGTGATCCCATTTTCACTCTGGAATAGGCAAAGACTGTAGGACTCCTCCTGGCCTTTGATGCTCAATCTTCACCTGCTGGCACACCACACATTTTGTCACATACTTGGCCACATCTCGCTTCATTCCCCTCCACCAGTATTGATGCTTCGTGTCCCTATACATCTTTGTGCTACCGGGGTGGATAACAAACTTGGAGCGATGGCAATCTCCAAGTATCTCCTCCTTTAGGGACGAATCATCAGGAACACATAGCTTCTCCCCATATCTCAACTCTCCATTCTTCCAAGACCATCCTTCAATAGCTTCTCCATTCTCCAATCGGGCTCTAATCAAATCAAGTTCTGAATCTAGGCATTGCATCTCTACTACCTGTCGTCGAAGCGTCGGTTGAGCTACAAGGTTGAATAGATATGACTGATACTCCGGTCTATCCACCCATAGATCGTACTCCTCCAATGCATCAATCATTTTCCACCTAGTTACCGAAAGAGAATTTATTTCACTCAGAGACTTCCTACTAAGAGCGTCAGCAACTACATTGGCCTTCCCCGGATGGTAGTTGAGTGTGAAATCATAATCTTCCAAGTACTCAATCCACCTTCTCTGTCGGAGATTCAAGTCTTTCTGTGTGAAGATATACTTGAGGCTTTTATGGTCCGAGAATACTTGAAATTTCTCCCCGTATAAATAACATCTCCACAACTTAAGAGCAAACACCACCGCAGCTAGGTCCAAGTCGTGGGTCGAATAATTTTGCTCATGCACCTTGAGTTGCCTCGAGTCATAAGCCACTACCTTCCCTCCTTGCATTAGAACGCATCCCAAGCCTCGTAACGAAGCATCGGTGTAGACATCATAACCATCGCCACTGCTCGGAATAATGAGGGTAGGTGCCGTCGTTAACTTTTCCTTCAAGGTGTGAAAAGCTAGTTCACACGCTTGAGTCCACAAAAATTTCTCCCCCTTCTTTGTAAGGCGAGTCATCGGCATCGCAAGCTTGGAGAACCCTTCCACAAACCTACGATAATAGTCAGTTAACCCCAAGAAACTCCGTACTTCCGTTACGTTCTTATGTGGTTCCCATTTCGTCACGGCCTCAATCTTTGCGGGATCAACCGCTACTCCTTGCTCGGACACAACATGGCCCAGGAACTTCACTTCCTTCATTCAAAACTCACACTTGCTTATCTTCGCATATAACTTATGTTCTCTCAATGTTTGTAGCACTATAGAGAGATGACGAGCATGTTCTTCCTGAGACTGTGAGTAAATCAATATGTCATCAATAAATACAATGACAAATTGATCGAGGTAAGGCCGGAAGACTCTGTGCATCAAATCCATGAAGGCTGCTGGCGTATTATTCAGTCTGAACGGCATCACCGTATACTCGAAATGACCATACCGGGTACGGAAAACAGTCTTAGGAATATCCACCTCCCTGATTCGTAATTGATGGTACCCTGTGCGAAGGTCAATCTTGGTATAGTACTTCGAACCTTTCAATTGATCAAATAAGTCATCGATTCTTGGCAAAGGGTATTTGTTCTTCACGTCAATCCGATTCAACCTCCGATAATCCGTTCACAACCGTAAAGTCTCATTCGTTTTCTTCACAAAGAGGACCGGGGCTCCCCAAGGTGAAGTACTTAGACGGATAAACCCAATCGCCAACAAGTGATCCAACTGCTTCCTTAGCTCCTTCAACTCCAAAGGTGCCATTCGGTAGGGAGCAATGGACATGGGTTCGGTTCTCGGATAGAGATCAATCTTGAACTCAATTTCTCTATGTGGTGGTAACCCGGGTAATTCCTCTGGGAAGACATCCGAAAAATCCGATGCTATCAACACCACGTCTGCATGAGGTTTATCCCAATCATCTCCCATCAAACTAGCTAAGAAACTCAATTAACTTCCCGCCTTGGTTTTCAGAGATCTACTACCCGTAGTAGAAAATGGATGGGAGGAACTTCGGTTATTGATAAAATTGAAGACTACCCCTCCTGGTAACTGAAATGTAATCCGCTCGCGGAAATAATCTATTACCGCCCGGAAAGCGGAAAACAAGTTCATCTCGAATATAACGTCATACCCCTTCATATCTAGAGCAACCAAATCCACAATCAATTCGTGCTCACCAATGCGAAGTACATAACCCTTGTAAATCCGGCTGGTACCCAGCTGCTCTCCTGTAGGCAAGTTAATATTCAATGAATTTTCTAGCTTCTCGGAACCTAATCCCAAGTTACTAGCATAAGCAGTGCGTATGAATGAATGGGTAGCTTTGGGGTCAAATAAGATTCGGGCCCAAGAATTACAAATAAGAACGGTACCTTCCACAACGGCATTGGCAATGTCCTCCTCTGGCTGAGTCAAAGCAAATACTCACCCTTGGTTGGCGCCGCCGGGGGCTTGAGCTTGTATCGGTTGCTGTGGTGCAGGCCTTTGTGGTGGTGGTTGGGCTGTTGGTACCTTTCTGGCGGTCTGGATAGGACCCTGAGGTGGAACAACTGGGCAATGCATCTGAATATGTCCCACACCTCCGCATGCAAAGCAAGATCGTGGGAGAATACTGGCTCCCGTCTAAGTGTCTCCCCCTCCTCGGGCTGTTAAAAGTCGCTCTCCACCTGTCTGGTCTGGGCGACGGTATGGTGTCGGTCTCTGTGCCCCACTAGTGCTAGCACCCGTCTGAATCGGACCTCCCCGCATAAGGCTCTGTCGCCGCTGAGTATCCTCCATGTCTATCTCCACAAGTGCGGCTCTGTCAACAATCTTGAGAGCCACCAACTTCTCTCGAATGAACGAACTCAATCCCTGCTCAAAGCGCTTGGCCTTGTTGGCCTCAGTGGATATAAACTCCGTAGCATAACCGGATAGCTCCTCAAACCTTCTCTCGTACTCGGCCACAGTTAGGCTACCTTGTCGTAAGGCAAGAAAATCGGTCTTCATTCTGTCTCTGACTGATTCTGTAAAGTACTTGTCTTGGAAGACTTGATCAAACTCCTCCCAAGTGAGAGCATCTGTATTTCTTCTTCTTTTCACGGATTTCCACCAATGATCGGCTTCCCCCTCGAACAAGTAGGTAGCTAAGCCAACCCGTAAATCCTCGGCTATCCCCATGCCTTCACAAATCTTCTTCACTCGGCGGATCCATTTATCTGCATCCAAAGGATTAGAGTTCCCTTGGAAAGTAGGTGGGTGTTGGCGTAGAAATTCTCGAAGGACTACCATCCTCCTATTCTCATTCCCGTTGCCCGGTATTTGGACTAGTGGATGAGCTCCACCCTGGTGGTGGTGGTTGTTGTTGTTCCCATTCTGGTGTTGCACCAGAGTGGTGAGCTTCCTTAAGCACTGATAGATGCCATTCATGGCATCGGGAGGTGGTGGTGGATTTGCTTGGCCTCCACGACCACGCCCACGTTCACATCCTCGTACACCGTCCATCCTGCACATCAAATTACAATTTAGTTATTTGATGTACAAGACATCCTAATGGTCGATATCAAAGTATAAGATCTGTGATCAACAATCTTAATCAGCCTAATCCTATTTTCCTAGTGGTAATCCATAACCTACAGCTCCCATATAAGACTTAAAGCCTAGGCTCTGATACCAACTTTGTAAAGCCCCAAAATTGTAACACCCCAAAGTACACCCTGGACGGCATTACATTCAATAACCATTCATACCATGAGAGCACTAAGATAACCCGTCAATAAGAAGACTTCATAACAATAATTCATAACATTTACATCAATATCCCAAAAGAATATGCCATCTTTGGCCTTTACATTTCCAATGAGGATTTACTAGTATAGCGCAGCGGAAATTACAAAATAAGTCTAGACTGTACAGGGTTTCAAAATAATATTATAGTCTAGAACTAAAAAAAAGTAAACAACATCTCTAGATGTCCCACTCGGGATCCAAGTATCCCTCTAGTGAAGCCTCCCCAAGGTACGGCTCGCTAGCACCGAGCTCATCCTCTGGCCCAACATCTGAAAAAGTTTCAACGGTAGGGGGTGAGCACGAAGCTCTGTAGAAAATTTTCTCCCAAACCCATACAAGGTTTAAAAAACACATATAAAACGGTCGGTCACATTTCACAAATGGCATACATAATGTTTGAAGTAAAACAAGGGCATTTATCAACGGATCTCAAGTTTAAATAACAATATTAATAGAAATATTCCATAACCATCAATTCCCATAAACCTCCATTTCCCAAAATATCAACCATTTTCTAACACATGCTACAATATTGTTCTCTTGGGAATGAGCATCCTTACAAGGAACCTCTCACCCATCATTACATTGTTTCCCAAGCATCCTTACCGGGAACCTCTTGGGAAGGGGTGAGCATCCTTACATGGAACCTCTCACTATAATGGACTTACTTCTCAAGCATCCTTACCGAAAACCTCTTGAAAAGGTGTGAGCATCCTTAGAAGGAACCTCCCACTATAACGGACTCATTTCTCAAGCATCCTTATCGGGAACCTCTTGAGAATGTGTGAGCATCCTTACATGGAACCTCTCACTCATGTGCATCACAAACAACCCATCCAAATATACAATTCCACATGTATCTCAATTTACTAGCATCTATTCAAAATCCCCAAAATATATCATTTAACAATTTCACAACCAACTTAAGAAAATACACGAGATCACAATAACATCATTTTTCAAACCAACACAAAGTACTAAGGTTTCAAAATTCATAATAAAGGAAGCATTCAAGAAGGAAATACATCGCTCTCCAAGAATTAGGGTTTTTAAAACGAGGAAGAGATTTCATGGGTATTAAACCCTAACTTTGTTCAAAACATGTAATATTTGCAAAAATTCTAGGAGATGATGATTCCATAGCATACATCCATACCATTGATAGTCAAAACATACATAGATATAAATATCCTAGCCTCAATGTAAGTGAATGAGAGAAAAACTCCTACCTTGTGTTCTTAGAAGCTAGATTTTTGATCTTGGACAACCCCTTTAGACCCTTGATTTTCTCTTCCTTTCTTCCTCTCTTCTCTTCCTTTCTTTCTCTCTTAGGGTTTCTAATGTTGGAGTGGCCGAAATATAGCCAAAATAGACGACATTGGGTATTTATAAGGCTAAAATGGGGCCAAGATTGTGACATTTAAGTTTCAGAATTCTTTCGGCTCTACCGGTAGACTCTACCGGTACAATACTCTACCAGTAGGCTGTACCGGTAGCTCGAACTCTCTGGACCAAAGTGTACCGGTAGACTGTACCGGTACAATACTCTACCGGTAGACTGTACCGGTAGGGTTTGTCCAATTTTTTTTGCCTTTTTCCTTCATTTTTCAATTCCAATCCATCCAAAACCTTTCCAAAACCAACCTAAACTTTCACAACCTACATTTGTACCCCATACATAGTGGTTAGAAGTTCTTTTACAATTCATGTCACTCATTTACTAGCTAAACTAGCTTTAACTATGATTTCTACTAGCATTCTAAATTTCTACTTTTCCAACCTATTAAATTAAAACACATATCACTACACCTATCCATACTTTTACCACAAGTAATTTATATATTTTTATATGCATATATAAAAGAAAATATGGGGTGTTACAAAAATACCCCCTGGACGGCATTACATTCAATCATCATTCATACCATGAGAGCACTAAGATAAACTATCAATAAAAAAAGACTTCCTAGCAGTAATCCATAATATTTACTTCAATATCCCAAAATATTGAGTCATCTTTGGCCTTTACATTCCCAATGAAAATTTACTATTATAGCGCAACAGAAATTACAAAAGAAATCTAGACTATACAGTGTTTCCAAAATAGTATTCTAGTCTAGAACAAAAAGTAAACGGTATCTCTAGATGTCCCAATCGGGATCCAAGTATCCCTCTAGTGAAGCCTCCCCGAGGTACGGCTCATTAGCACCGAGTACATCCTCTAGCCCGACATCTTAAAAATGTTCAACTGTAGGGGGTGAGCACGAAGCTCTCTAGAAAAATTCTCCCAAACCCATACAAGGTTTAGAAAAGCAGATAAAGCGGTCGGTCTCATTTTTAAACATAACATGGATGCATAATTTGGAATAAAGCAGTGATATTTGAAAAGGATCTCAAGTTTATTTCAAAACATTACTTAAATGAATAAACGAGCAATCGCACACACATAGTAAACATTAATGATTATAAATAATTCTCAATAATTTTTTAGGTAGGTGACATACTTTGTGGTAACCTCCACCTCTTTTTAGGTCACCTTGGCTTCTCAAACATCCTTACTGGGAACCTCTTGAGAAAGGGTGAACATCCTTACAAAGAACCTCTCACCAATCATTACATTATTTCCCAAACATCGTTACCCGGAACCTCTTGGGAAGGGGTGAGCATCCTTACAAGGAACCTCTCACTATAACAGACTTATTTCTCAAGCATCCTTATCGGGAACCTCTTGAGAAGGGGTGAGCATCCTTACAAGGAACCTCTCACTATAACGGGCTTATTTCTCAAGCATCTTTACCGGGAACCTCTTGAGAAGGGGTAAGCATCCTTACAAGGAACCTCTCACTCATGTGCGTCACCAACAACCCAACCAAGCACACGATTCCACATTTATCCTAATTTACAAGCATTTATGTAAGATCCCAAAATATATCATGCAATAATTTCACAACCCACCAAGAAAAATACATGAGATCACAATAGCATCATTTCATGGTTCGATATGAAATACTAAGGTTTTGAAATCAATAATTTAGAACAATTTAGAGAAAAGTTCATCTCTCTTGAAATCTAGGGTTTTTAATCAAGGAAAAGGATTCAAGGGTTAATCAAACAATGATATTGTTTAAATCATGGTAATAGTTACAAGGGTATTAAGAAACAAGGATTATATAGCCTACATGCAAATTTTTAAAGTAAAAAGATTACATATTTATAGGCCCTAGCCTCAATGTAAGTGAGTGAGAAAAAACCCCAACCTTGTGTTCTTGGAAGCTAGGTTTAGATCTTGGATAACCCCTTTAGACTCTTATTTTTCTCTTCCTTTCTTCCTCTCTTCTCTTCCTTTCTTTCTCTCTTAGGGTTTCTAAGGTTGGAGGACTGAAATGGAGTCAAAATAGGCGACCTTGGGTATTTATAAGGCTAAAATGGGACCAAGATCGCGACATTTAAATTTCAGAATTCTTTCGGCCGTACCGGTACACTGTACCGGTACAATACTCTACCAGTAAGCTGTACCGGTAGCTCGAACTCTCTGGACCAAAGTGTATCGGTACACTGTGCCGCTACAATACTCTACCAGTAGGCTATACCGGTAGGGTTTTGCCCAGTTTTGCCTTTTTCCTCCGTTTTTCATTTCCAATCCATCCTAAACCCTTCCAAAATTAACCCAAACTTTCACAACATACATTTGTGCCCCAAACATAGTTGCTAGAAGTTCTTTTACAATTCATGTCACCCATTCACTAGTTAAACTAGCTTTAACTATGATTTACACTGACATTCGAAATTTTTACTTTTTCAACCTATCAAATTAAAACACACATCACTACACCTATCCACACTTTTACCACAAGTAGTTTCTATATATTTATATACATATATAAAAGAAACTATGGGGTGTTACAGGTACACCATTTTATCTTTAATCGGACCTATTGAAAGAATTGATTCTAAATGAATTTTAACTACCATAAATGAACAACAAATATTATTTGAGTTTATAACTCTACTAGAAATAAAAATAATAAGTCAATTAAAAGAAAATTCAGAGCATTATGAAAATCATTGTTCTAACCCCTCTTTCATTTGTAATAGTCCGATCCTATACATATCTAGTATCAGAGTCAAGTGATTTTGTGATATAAGTATGGTAGCTTATGTATATTCTGTTGATTTATATATCGATTTGTTACTAATTCATATTGCTTTTTTAATTGTGATTTAATTCTGTTGAACTACTACTGCTATGAAATTGTTACTTTAATTTCGTTATAATGATGAATCTTTGAGCTTATATGGTTAGTTTAATTTTATTATGATGATTATTCTTGGTGCTTCCTATGATTTTGTGGGGCGTAAGGGATGTTTAGGCCGTTTTCCGTGTGATAGGAGTTTTAGACCGGTTTTTGGGTGGATTACCATGTGTTGTCCCTATAGAAATGTTGTCAGTAAGTAGGAATATGAGAAGATCATTATAGCAAGATGAAGCTAACGATAGGATGTTGGAAAGTCATTATAGCAGAATTATTGTAATAATAGTCATTGTAGTAGTACTGCAATAGAATTAAAAGATAAATTATAGTAGCAACTGGAAGAAGGTAATAGTAAAACATATAAGTCGATACAACAATCTTTGAGATACCACTATGGCTTTAAACCTATTTAAATTTAAATTTAAATTTAATCATAAAGATGATTATGTTAAAAATATGAAAGAAATATAATTCTTTGATATTGAAAATAAATTGCAGAACTGGGATATACCCCACTAAAAAAATTTATAATATTGGTACTTGTGATTTTAAGTCGAGTTTAACTATTAAAATGATTGAAAGAACAGTTCCTTTTGATCAGAATGAAAATATTTTACCACTATTAACTGAAAGTGAGATCTTAAAGACTCAAGAAAATTATAATTTTTTGCATATTGGATTAGTTCAAGTTGCTTTAGAACCTTTAAATCTTCAAGGATTAAATGTCTCTTTTATGTTAGCACTAAGAGATGTTAGATGTCTTAATTTTGATCAATCTTTAATGGATTTTATGCAGTCCAACTTAAGTACTGGTCCAATTTATTTTGACTATTTTCCTAATCTTTTTGTATCTTTGACAGATTAAAATATTTTAGATGTTTTAACATGTAATATTAAAACTTATGGTTATAATTATAAAGATGACACAAATATAATTGTGTTTGGTTATCGAGTTTATTATAAAGTTATAAACACTTTGTGTCCTGAAGCTAAACTTTTGAACCTTAAAGGTCAAACTACTTTAATTAAAACTAATACAATTAAAAGTAAACTTGAAATTTCTAAACCATTAAATGGTCTGATATTCAGTTTCCAGAAACCTGGCAATTGGAGTGTATGGTTCCTAAAAAATCAGAGATAAATGAAGAAATAACTCAAATCTCCCAATCAACTCAGGGTGATGTTGTGATAAAATTCGTTAGAAATAATCCTAGAAATTATTTAAATTCTTTTGATAAATTAGAAACTTCTTCAGTTTATTACACTCCTTTAAGAAGATCTACTTCCTTGGTCAAAAATCAAAGAAGAGATAAAGAACCCATAATTGAAGGTATAAAAACCTCTTGTAATCAGATTCCCCGTGGAATTTACAGAAAAAATAAAGAAACTTTTAATAAATCTTCTCTAGAAGAAGATTATATTGATCCAACCCTATCCGAAATCGGGTTTTAACTATAGTCTTTTTGGGTATACACCAAAAAGAAATTGTTGTTAATAGAGAAGAAATTATTATGAATATTTGTTATGCAAGAACTAATATTTCAGTAAGACAAAATAATTATACTAATATTTGTTTACAAGTTATAGGGCAACATTTGACTAAAATTGAAAATTTGCTAAAAGATCAAAATAAAGATGTATTTTTGGCTAAAGTATTATTAAGAACAGACGCTAATAATGAGTTTTGGAAAGTGTTCAGAAGAAAGTGTAGAGTCATCTACATTAATAAAAATAGTCGAACATAAATGTCCACAAATTAATACAATAGTTTCTAAAAATGACTCTCCGGATGAAGATTTAAACTTTGACCAACTTCTCCATAAAGAGGAGGTTGATAACAACAAAGTCCATAAAGAAAGAGATAAAACAACTATTAAATGTTTTGAGTGTGACAAAAGAGGACATGTTGCTTCTACATATTATTATAAAGCTAAAAAAGCTATTAATAAATTTAGCATAAATATGAATGGGATAAGTATAAATACTTTGACTAAGTCACAAGCTTTTATTCTTGATCTTATTGATAAAATTCAAGATCCAGATTCTAAAAAAAAAACTATTGAACAATATTTGCAAATAAATCTAGAAGAAAAAATAAACCCATAAGATAAGAAACTCAATTTGTCTCAACCTTATTCCTTAAAGGAAATAATTAATAGGTTAGAAAGTGACATAATTGATAAATCACTTTCAATAAAAGGAGAAACCACTTCTATGGTTCAAGATTTGAAGAAAGAAATTTGTTATGTCAAAGAAGACATAAAAGTCTTGAAAGCTAGGATGCTAGCTTTGAAAAAATTGCCACTTAAGGAAAGTGACATTAAGGATGACATAAAAGCATCTAATTCTTCTGTTGAATACTTAAATGTATTAGAAAAAATAACTTTTCATAAATGGTATATTAAAATTATATTAGTTATAAATTATAAATTTACTATTGAAACTATTGTTTTAATTGATAGCGGAGCAGATATGAACTGCATAAAGGCAAAATTAATTCCAACTAAATATTTTGAAAAAACTACTCAGTCAGTAAGTGTGGCTGATGATTCAAAATTAAATATAAACTTTAAACTCTCTAATATTTAGGTATGTAACCAGGATATTTGCATTTCTACTACTTTTATGCTTATTGATAATTTAAAAAATTTGGTTATTTGAGTACTCCATTTTTATCTTTAATCGAACCTATTGAAAGAATTGATTCTAAAGGAATTTTGACTATCATAAACAGTCAACAAATATTATTTGAGTTTATAACTCCACTCCAGATAAAGTTGATAAATCAAATAAAAGAGAATCTGGTTCATAAAGAGAATCAATTGAAATTTTTAAAAGAAGAAATCAAAATTTTAAATTTATCTGAAAAACTTAATTCTCCTAAAATCATCCAAAAAATAAAACAAATAGAAACTAAGATAACTACGAAAATTTGTGATACTCTTCCTAATACCTTTTGGAATAGAAAGAAACATGTGGTAACCATACCATATATTAAGGAATTTAACGAAAAGGATATTCTCACTAAAGCTAGGCCAACCCAAATGAACAAAGAATATTTGGAACTCTGTAAAAAGGAAATTGATTCCTTAATAGAAAAATCATTAATTAGAAAAAGTTATTTCCCATAGAGTTGTGCACCTTTTTATGTTAACAATGCTATAGAGAATGAACGAGGAGTTCCTAGACTAGTAATAAATTATAAACCTTTAAATAAAGTTTTGCAATGGATTAGTGTAACACCCCAAAAACCCCCTTGGACGGCATTACATTCTAAAGACCATTTACAATCATGAGAGCAACTATATAACTTCATATCCAAAAAGAATTTACTTCATCATTCAAGCATATACAATAACATCCAAAAGAATATGCCCCACAATGACATTTACATCTCCAAAAGAATATCAAAGTAAATCTTGCAGCGGAATACAAAATAAACTAGACTTCTCAGTGTATAAAAGAGTATCCCAGTCTAATGCAAAAGAAAAGAGGTCGCTCTATGCGTCCACCTCGGGATCCACTGTAACGCCCCAAAATACACCCTGGACGGCATTACATTCTAATAACCATTTAAGCATGAGAGCACTAATTAATCCATCAGCATTATATCAACAATTTATTTTGGAATAAAAATTCGGGCAGAGTCTCCCTTGTACGGGGAGCTCTACCGCAAAAACTCAACCTGCGCAGTTCTACTATAATGACCACACCGGGTCCATTTGCTTACCATAAAAATTAATTCAACAAACTTACAAGTTATCCCAAAAGAATAAGCCAAGCCATGGCCTTTACATTCCCATGATCAAATAACTATGCTAATGCAGCGGAATTACAAAATATGGCTAAGCTTTACATGGTTTCAAAATAATACCCTAGCCTAGAACCAAATAAAGGGTCCAGCTAAGAGTCCTCCCCGGGATCCACACTCCCGTCTTACTGCAACTCCCAGGGTACGGGTTCCTCGTGTCCTAATTCCTCCTCATGCATACAATCTGAAATATTTGTAGGTAGGGGGGTGAGTACAAGAATCTGTAGGAAAATCCTTCCAAACCCATTCAAGGTTTTGAAATCAAGTAAAACAGGTAGGTCTCATTTCGCACATACATATCAATGAATTTTGAAAGAAGATAAGGACATTTTAAAAGAGATCTCAAATTTGTACAATAATAAAGAATTAAAAGAGAATAAAATCGACTTTAATTGACAAATAATTTCCAATATAATCCAATCCACCATATACCATTTTCACAAGTTATCGCGGTATCCCATACTACCCAAAACTCTTGGGGAAATAATATGTGGTACAATGAACAATAATTTCTATTTGGTACCACTCAAGTAGGCTGTCGCTTCTCATGAATCTACCCAACGAATCTACCTCGTTCACCCATATATAATCACAATCACAGGCCAATTTAGGAAGGGCGTGTACCGTCTCATACGGCATTGACGAAATCCTTCCAAGGTGTCTAGTATACTAACCCTTTTCCCCGGTATCCGTGAACAATAGTGGTCATTGTCACAACAATGATCCACTACGAGCATTAGGCAACCATCTCA